>SJYV01011052.1:42047-89049 GCA_006410875.1 Neotragus pygmaeus | reverse complement strand
GGGACCTTCCCCACCCAGGGACTGAACCTGAGTCTCTTGCACCGTGGGCAGATTCTTTACTGTCTGAGCCACTGGGGATATATTCTTCGTAGAAGAGCCAAGTTACTGAAAATGGTTAATTGTACATTTCATAAAGGTGCTCACATGAGGGTGACAGTGTTTATCAAATCGCCACATACGTCATAGAACATCCTCTGTCAGCAGTGCATAAACATCGCTCTGATAGGTTGAGTGCATCTGACAAGCTTTGGAATCCCTAGGAGAAAAGGCAAACTTCCTGTTTAAAAGTCTTTTGTATCTACTGTGCAGCAGTCATTTTGACTGCCACAGGGCAATCTGTGTGCCTTTACCCGGTAAGTAGCTATCAGAAAAAAAATTTTTAAGGTAAATGTTATACCCTTCACATTGAGATAAGGGACATAGTGAAGGCTTTCTATATTTGGGGTATTACATCACATTTTGGTTTTGTGGTTCATTCATCTTGAATTTCTAAAAAGTTATCCAGAAGCTCTGACTTTTATTACATAAACCATCTGGGAATGTTAAAAACGCCAAGACATCATTTCCAGGCCTTTCTCCAGCCTCCCCACTCCCAAAGAGACATCATAACAAAGAAATAGCTTTTGTTTTAGCAAATATTTATTTTTTCCTACTAGAAAAATAAATAAAGGATTTGGAATAACTACTTCAGATGCTACTTTTGTAAAATTTTAGTCTTAGGATTAAGTTTGCCTGTGACAAGGGAAAAAAAAAGATACCTTAAACAAGATAAAAGTTTTTCTTCTTTCTTAAGAAATGAAAAGAGACAGTCCTGAACTGACACAGTGCTTGTTGGTGCAGAACCCCAGTCTTCTTTCTGCTGGGTGGATCTTTGTTCCCGGGGTCTGTCTCCCTGTGGTCTCACAGTCTGAGCCACCAGGGACACCTCACCTAGATGGTAAGTGTGTGTATATATATATATATGTTTTCAAGTTTTTCCATCAATGATGATAATCATTATATGGTGTGTGTGTATATATATAATATATATATACACATATATAGTATATATGTGATTATACCATATAGTGATTATCATCAATGATGGAAAAACTTAAAAACATTTTCTTTAGAATCAGAGGAAAATAGAATACCCATTCCTCAAAAAATGTGCTAGCCATATAGTAGATAAGAGGATAAGGATTCGAAAGAAACAAAATAAATCATTATTATTTATAAATGATATGGTTATCTCATAAAAAGCCCTTTGGGATATTTTAGATTATGTCCCATTTTTTTAAAAGATTGAAAAATGAAACAACATTAAAATTTAAAACGTATATCAAGCAAAGACATCATAAATTTTTTTGTGGGACAAATAAGGAGATGTTCACAAAACACATGACAGAAAGAGTTTGCTTTGGAATAAAGTAATAAATCAATAAGAAACAGCTAACACAATTTAAAACTGAGCAAGCCAAGTTAACAGACATTTCACAAAAGAGGAAACATGAATGAATGTCCAATAAACATATGAAAAGATGCTCCACTAGATTAGTCGTTTAAGAAATGTAAATCAAAATCGAAACAAGACACTACTTCATACCAAGGAAACTTTCCAAAATCTCACGGTTAGATGTTGCCACCAGTCTCAGACCCTGGTGGAGACACACATGAGTTTAAAAAGCAGTCTGGTGTTAACCAGTGACGGTGACTGTGAAACCCACTTGAAACAGCAGTTCCACTCTCAGAATTATATATCCTTGACAAGATTTTCCACATTCCAGGAGGCATATTTAAGAATAAGTAATGGTTAGTTTTAGGTGTCAGCTTGCTGAGGCGAAGGAATGCCCAGAAAGCCAGTGAAACATTCTTGCTGGGTGTGCCTGGGAAGGTGTTTCCACAAGAGATTACATTTGAATTAGTAGCTTGAGTACAGAGGATTATCCTCACCAGAGCTGGAGGGCATCATGGCATCTGCTGAGAGCCTTCATAGATCAAAAGGCAGAGGAAGGGAGAGTCTGCTCTCTTTACTTGAGCTGGGACATCTATCTTTTCCTTCCCTTGGACATAGGGATCTAAGTTCCTTCAGACTCTGACTGTCACTTTCATCCATCAGCTCCCCTGGATGTCAGGCTTTTGGACTCAGACTGAGCTATAAACCACTGGCTTCCCTCCTCCAGCTTGTGGACAGTAGATTGTGGGACTTCTCACCCTGCCTGCCTAATTCTGTGAGCCAACTGCTAAAAGAAACCTGTCTCCCTGTCTGTCTGTCTGTCTCTCTGTATATATACAAATACACAAATCTTTATATATATATATATATACAAATGTGTGTATATATATATATATATATATATAGGGCTCCCCTGGTGGCTCAGTTAGTAAAGAATCTGCCTGCAATGAAGGAGACACAAGTTCGATCCCTGGGTCAGGAAGATGCCCTGGAGAAGGAAATGGCAACCCACTCCAGTTTTCTTGCCTGGAGAATCCCATGGACAGATGAGCCTGGCGGGCTACAGTCCATGAAGTCACAAAGAATTGGATGGGACTTAGCGACTAGCCAGCACCATATATATATATTCAGGAATAGAAAGAATGCATACATATAGTGTGTGTGTGTGTGTGTGCTCAGTCATGTGCGCACATGGACTGTAGCCTACCAGGCTCCTCTGTCCATGGGAATTCCCAAGCAAGAATACTGGAAAGGGTTGCCATTTCCTACTCCAGGAGATCTGCCTGACCCAGGGATCAAACCCACATTTCTTCCATCTCCTGCACTGGCAGGTAGATTCTTTATCACTGCACCATATTTCCTAATACATAAAGTCATCTTGGTGTTTCCATTAAAGCAAAACCAATTGCACATAATCTTAATGTTTGACAGAAAGATGTATAAATAAATATGTGTAGATTCACAGAATCAAACAACAGGGAAAATAGGGGAAATAGGGGAATTTCAGCAACCTGAATCTAAATGGATTACACTCTTAAAATGGAAAAAGAAAGTCATAGAATATAGAGTCCATATTCCGTATTCCATATATAGTTGTATAAGGACATCTACATAGAGTTGAAAGACATGCAAAACTAAAATATACTCTTTATCAATACAAACCTATGTGTTTAGATTTAAGGAAATGTGAAGGGATAATAAGCACAAGATTCACGTCAGAGGTTAATTCTGGGGGGTTAACACGATAAGGGTTCATAGGAGACTTCAAAAGTGTCAACACTGCTCTAATTCTTTAGCTGTGTAGGTATCCATGTATTCTTTGTACCGTGCACATACTTCGTTTTGATGTATAGAATATTTTCATAACAAAAAGATGCATAACATAAGTGAGTTGAATGCATATTGCTGCTCTGTCCTTATTACTGTCCTCATTACTAGTCTTTACTCAGAATTGTTTTAGCAATCAGACTAAATCTTACCTGAATCTCATCTGCAACTCACCACTTTCCCACAATGAGGAGAAGCTGGAAGGGACCAAAGGTCCCTGAGAAAGCACAGGATTGACCCTCCAGAGCCAAGGCAGAGAGAAATAAAACATGCGGTTACGGAGCTGAAGAAAGCAGGCCTGGCTTCAAACAGCTGAGATGTGCCCCCAGCATATGTCCTGTTTGTGCAGGACATATGCTGGGGGCAAAAATGTTTAAAAATAATTTCCTGGGACTTCCCTGGTGGTACAGTGGATAAGAATCCACCCGCCAGTGCAGGGAACAAGGGTTCAGTCCCTGGTCCGAGAAGATCCCACATGCCTTGGAGCAACTGAAGCCCGCATGCTGCAACTACTGAGCCCAGTGATGTAACTACAGCAGCCTGTGTGCCCAGAGCCCGTGCCCCACAACAGAAGTCGTCGCAGTGAGAGGCCCATGCACGACACCTGGAGAGTAGCCTTGCTCACGCCACAGCTAGAGAAAAGCCCACCCAGCAACGAAGACCCAGCACAACCAAAAATAAAAAATAGAGATAAACATTAATAATTTGTCTTTTATTTTTAAAGAATTTCTTACAAGGAAGATCCTGAAATTATGACTTAAAAATATTTTTTAATGATTAGGAAAAAAATGTGTTAGCTTCCTAGCAGAAAACAAGTTACATAAAAAAGAAGAAAAGTTGAGATATCTGCGAGATTAAATGCCAAAATAAATAAATAAATCAGGCAATCTCCGAAGATTTGACAGAAAAAGTTATTCTTAAATATACAGGCACTTCAAAAATACATGGTCTACCTACCCTTAGTGCAAATTTTACTTGAAAACACAAAGCAGTCAACTGAAATATGACAAAAATGCAGAAACCTAGAGTCCGACCATGGCAGGTTAAACTGACTGGCAGGATTTCCTCGTTTGGGATTATTAGATTTGTTTGTGTGTGTGTGTGTGTGTTTTTAAGTAATTAACTATTCCTAAGAAAAGCAATAGTGAATCTAGCTATTCTAGGAAGCATATTGTTTAAAATAAAATTCAGTGCTGCATAAGCAACTTGACTCCTGATACTCTGCACATAAAAAAAAGTTTTAAATATCTTGCATCATTTTCGAAAAAAAAGAAGCTAGTAGAAACTAATACAGCTAATAACCTTCATTAAGGCTCTCTGCCATCCTTCCCCTCGTACTTATTTTTCTCCCTTGTGCATGTGTGCTAAGTTGCTTTAGTTGTGTCTGACTCTCTGCTACCCTGTGTACTGTAGCCCACCAGGCTCCTTGTCCATGGGATTTCCCAAGCAAAAGTACTGGAGTGGGTTGCCATGCCCTCCTCCAGGGGATCTTCCCAACCCAGGGATTGAATCCACGTCTACCCTGAATTGGTAGGCAGGCTCTTTACCACTAGCACCACCTGGGAAGCCCTTCTCCCTTGTAACTGCACTTAAAAACCTGTAGGTACATTTTGCTTTCAACTATATAATTCTTTACCCACAACACGGATTCTTTACCTGCAATGCAGAAACTATATAATACTACCTTGAAAAATAAGAAAATGTTTATGGTGGGAGGTGGGAATCTGGCAGATTTTTCAACTTTTCTTTATGATCTTTATTTCCTCCAGTTTTCTACCTTAAAGAAATAGATATTAGAGTGAACATCTCCTACATTGGTGGTCATAAAACTGACTTGAAACCAATAAATACAATTATATATTGGCCACATTGAGTTCAGTTCAGTTCAGTCGCTCAATTGTGTCTGACTCTTTGCAACACTGTGAATCTCAGCATGCCAGGCCTCCCTGTCCATCACCAACTCCTGGAGTTCACTCAGACTCATGTCCATCGAGTCCGTGATGCCATCCAGCCATCTCATCCTCTGTCCCCTTCTCCTCCCACCCCCAATCCCTCCCAGCATCAGAGTCTTTTCCAATGAGTCAGCTCTTTGCATGAGGCGGCCAAAGTATTGGAGTTTCAGCTTTAGCATCAGTCCTCCAATGAACACCCAGGACTGATATCCTTTAGGATGAACTGGTTGGATCTCCTTGCAGTCCAAGGGACTCTCAAGAGTCTTCTCCAACACCACAGTTCAAAAGCATCAATCCTTCAGTGCTCAGCTTTCTTCACAGTCCAACTCTCACATCCATACATGACCACTGGAAAAAACATAGCCTTGACTAGACAGACCTTTGTTGGCAAAGTAATGTCTCCGCTTTTTAATATGCTATCTAGGTTGGTCATAACTTTCCTTCCAAGGAGTAAGCGCCTTTAAATTTCATGACTGTAATCACCATCTGCAGTGATTTTGGAGCCCCAAAAAATAAAGTCTGACACTGTTTCCCCATCTATTTGCCATGAAGTGATGGGACCAGATGCCATGATCTTCGTTTTCTGAATGTTGAGTTTTAAGCCAACTTTTTCACTCTCCTCTTTCACTTTCATCAAGAGGCTTTTTAGTTCCTCTTCACTTTCTGCCATAAGGGTAGTGTCATTTGCATATCAGGTTATTGATATTACTCCCAGCAATCTTGATTCCAGCTTGTGCTTCTTCCAGCCCAGCGTTTCTTATGATGTACCCTCCATAGAACCATGTAAACAACGTACTTTAAAAAGACAACCAGGGCTTAACAACAGTTACTTCTGGGTTGTGCAAACTGGGTGGGAGATTGTTTTCATCTCCTGAATACTATTTCTGTATTTCTCAAATATTCTATGATGAACACAGTATTTTTATAGAGAGAAGTAAAACAACAATAAAATAAAATAAATCCAGGGAGTCTGGCCCAGCAGAGCAAAGCTATGGGAACTGCTCTAGTTTTAAAAGTGGAAGATGCTCTCAAGGAATTTCTGGGCATCCCCTGCCCTAGTCTTCCCTCCTATTGCTGTGACAGGTAGTTTCCTTCCCGCTGCTCCTAGGAGCATGTATAGATACATGTCAGTTTTATATCTGTTGTGTGTGCCTAATTACATTAGTGCTCAGACTTTCAGCCATGTCCGAATCTTTGCCCTCTCCTGGACTGTAACCTGCCAGGCTCCTCTGCCCATGGGATTCTCCAGGCAAGAATACTGGAGTGGAACTAGGTAGCCATTTCCTCCTCCAAGGGATCTTTCCAACCCAGGGATCAAACCTGTGTCTTCTGTATTTGTGGGCAATTACATTGGTGAGTGAGTGAGTGAGTGAAGTCGCTCAGTCGTGTCCGACTCCTTGCGACCCCATACATTGGTAATACACCTATAAAATCTCATTACATAAATTCACAGTTTACAGATAAATCTAATGCCTCTCTTGATCTCCAGCCTCAATTTGTTTCTGCAATCCAGAAGTCCTTTTGATGGTTGTACTTTATAGATGTATAAATTTGCCAGAGTGTTCACCATTATCCAACTAACAGAAAATTCAAACTTTCTTTTCTTCAATTGTACAAATATATGTCCATATAAAATTTTATAATATTGATTCATAGCATCACCAACGCAGTGGACATGAGTTTTAGCAATTCCCATGAGATAGTGAAGAACATGGAAGCCTGGTGTGCTGCAGTCCATGGGGTTGCAAAGAGTCAGACAGGACTGAGTGACTAAAAAACAACAACAGGGGCATGTATGCGGGATAAATGGCATTCTTTTAAATAAATAATTTAACATGGACTATATTTAAAGGCTTTATTGAATTTGTTACAATATTGTTACAATATTCTGCTTTATGTTTTGGTTTTTTGATCCCAAGTCATGTAGGATCTTGGCTCCCCAACCAGGGATTGAACCCATATCTCCTGCATTGGAATCTTAACCAACGGACCACCATGGAAGTCCCTGATGTTGTTTTAGTCACTAAGTTTGTCAGACTCTTTCCCAAGGACTGTAGTCTGCCAGACTCCTCTGTTCATGGGATTTCCCAGGCAAGAATACTGGAGTGGGTTGCTATTTCCTTCTCCAGGGCATCTTCCCAACCCAGGGATTGAAACTGCATCTCCTGTAAGAGGGTTCATTACCACTGAGCCACCAGGGAAGCCCCATCCTCTATAATGCCTTTAACTCTAGCCCTGTGACAGAAGCTGTGTCTCTTATAAAACTAGTTCATTTTGCCTACATTACTTTGGAAGCTCTGTTCAGTAAAAGGACAATCTAGAAGTTCACTGAGGACTCAAGCCAAGGTTGTAGAACTGTCTTGGACAAAGCAGAGCTAAGATGGAAAACTTCCTGGGATGGGAGCGTCCTGACTTTTTGTTCTACTTAAACATTTTTTCAGCAATAGAAAAGTGTCTGGCTGTTGTATTTAAGGTTAGGTTCACTAAACCCAAATCAAAGTTTAGAACAAAAATGACATAATACACTCAACACTCCATTATCTATTCTCAGATAACCCCAACATCTTTTATAGGGAATGCATTTTCCACATTTGGCAGAAGATTTTTCTTCATAATTATGCTTGGCTTTGAATAAGGTTTCAATTCGTATCCAGGAGAAGATAGTGGGGGTGCCAAGATGCTCCTTCCCACAAGCCTCTTTAAAATACCAGAAGGTCATTGTTTTTCGAAACATTTTTGCAGCAGCAGCAATAAGAGAAATGAGGTTACATTCTGAAAATCCTGGCTTAACTCCTTCTCATAACACATGCAGCAGGTAAATTACCTGTAAATGGGCCACTGATCCCAACTTCCCATGTTCACCTATCAGCTCCATCCCCTCCATACACACATTCATTGAGAGTATGGTGCTCAGTCACTCAGGCATGTCTGACTGTTTGCAATCCCATGGACTGTAGCTCACCAGTCTCCTCCATCCTTGGGATTCTCAGCTAAGAATACTTGAGTGGGTTGCCATGCCCTTCTCCAGGGAATCTTTTCAACCCAGGGATGAAACCCATATCTCTTACATCTCCTGTATTGGCAGGTAGGTTCTTTACCACCAGAGCCACCTGAGGAGCCCTATTGAAAGCGTGGACTCTGGAAAAATATTGAGTTCTGATCCGAAATCTCAACTTGGAAGCAGTGTGATCTTCAGGCAAATCACTCACCATTTTTTTTTTAACCTCATAAAAAAAGTATTTAAATTTTCTTGTAATTAAAAAAAAAAAAACTGGCAACTGGACTGCGACTTCTATCTATGATAAAAGAGCTTTTATGAAACCAAATCTCTCACTGGGGACAAATATAAACACATGTGCTAATTTAACAAAGGAGATGCATGAACATCTACCTAAAAACTACAATGGGGCTTTCCTGGTAGTTCAGTGGTAAAGAATCTGCCTGCCAATGCAGAAGATGCCAGTTCAATCCCTGGGTGGGGGCGNCTGGCAACTGGACTGCGACTTCTGTCTATGATAAAAGAGCTTTTATGAAACCAAATCTCTCACTGGGGACAAATATAAACACATATGCTAATTTAACAAAGGAGATGCATGAACATCTACCTAAAAACTACAATGGGGCTTTCCTGGTGGTTCAGTGGTAAAGAATCTGCCTGCCAATGCAGAAGATGCCAGTTCAATCCCTGGGTGGGGGCGGTAGAGGGCGGGAGATCCCCTGGAAAAGGAAAAGCCAACTCACTCCAGTATTCTTTCCTGGAAATCTCATGGACAAAGGAGCCTGACAGACTACAGTCCATGGGATCACAAAAGAGTTGGACATGATTTAGTGACTAAACAGTAGCAACAACAAAAAACTACAATATGTTATTGACATTAAAGAAGGAGAATATACCATTGCAATGGATTAGAAGAGTCAGTGTTATGAAAAAAGTCAATCTGTACAAATTGACTTGTAGATTTAGTACACTATCAGTCAAAATCCCACCATTTCAAGTGGAAATTGAAAATGGAAGATTCAAATGGATATATAACTGCAAATGACTGAGAATAGTTAAGGTAATCTTAAAGAACAAGAAAGTTTGAAAAAGTATACTACCAGATTTCAAAACATATTATAAACTGAAGTAATAAAGACAGTGGTATTGGCACAGATGTAGACAAATATACCAATGAAATAGATTAAAGAGTCCAGAAACAGACCAAACACACACGTGATCAGTTGATTTATGACAAAGATGACACAATATTGCTGAACTGGTGTTCAAGAAATCGTACATATTTGACTAGATGTCCATATAGGAAAAAACTCAAACTTGACCATTCTTCTTTCACAAAAATTAAAGATGACTTGTAGATAAATCAACAACCCTTTTAATCAGATGGCATTGATAGGCAAAGTTTTCCTGGAGCACAAAAAAGGGCTAAAAAATAATAAATTAGATTGCATAAAATTAAGAACTTCTGATTATCATAATAGATCATTAGGAAAATGAAAGGACAAACCTCGGGTTAGGGGAAGATATTTTCAATACACATATTTGAAAAGAACTTGCATCTGGAATATGATGAATTTGTTAAAAAAAAAAAAAAAAGGAAAAAATTCAAAAGGACAAAAAAGGTAAAAACTTTGAACAGATATGAGAAACCACTACACATTTGCTAGAGGTGCTACAGCACAAGAATGTCTGTAATGAAAAAGGTAGAAACTGCATAGTGCCAGTGTTGGTCAGGAGCAACTGGACTTCTCACGCATCTGGTGGGGATGTAATCACAGCCATTTGGGAAACTGTTTGGCAGTAGCTATTAAAGCCAAACAATTGCATTCTATATGGCCCAGAAATTCCACTCTCAGCAATAGCCTCCCCCCAAATTCATATTATGTATACATCTAAAGACATGCACCAAAATGTTCATGGCAGGGTTATTTATAAGAGCCAAAACTGGAAACGTCTCCAAGTTTATCAATACTGGAATGGATCAATAAAATGTGATCTATTTAGACTGCTGCATAAATGAACTACAGGGCTTCCCTGGTGGTTCAGTTGTAAAGAATCAGCCGGCACAGCAGGAGACTCGGAAGACTTGAGTTCGATCCCTGAAACAGGAAGATCTCCTAGAAGAGGAAATGACAACCCATTCCATTATTGTTGCCTGAGAAATCCCATGGACAGAGGAGCCTGGTGGGCTGCAGTCCATGAGGCCACAAAGAGCAGACATGACTGAGCACACACAAGGAAGGCTATTTGCAACATGGATTTCATAAACATAGTGAGCAATCTAATGTAAAACAAAAGAACTTACTACATGAGGCCATTCGTAAAAACTTCAAAAACTAACATAATTCATCTATACTAATAGAAGTTAGAATGTTAGTTACCTTTGGTCATAAGGTATGTTGGAGCTAATAGGATTCAGATAACAATATTCTATTGTTTTATGTATATGTATACTTTATAAAAATTCATTGGACTACACATTTCTTATTTTTGCATTGCTGTATATAAATTATATTTTTATTTTAAAGTTACTCAAAAATCACAGGACTAGGCAACAGTGAACGCCTCATCAATTTTCAAAATATAAAACATATAAATAATACTTGTGAGATTTTAGTGACATGAGTACTCTTACACATTACTGGTAGTGGTAGAGATGCCTATGTTTCTTGAGATGTAATTTGGCAGAAGATCACCAATCAGATTCTAGTAAAGATCTACTCCACACTAGTTTTCAGGTTATATGCTTTCATAATCAACCATACTTTATCTTCACAATAAGTGTGGAAAGCAGAAATTAATATCAACATTGTATGGGTGAGAGAACAGGTTCTGAAAATGCTTGTTCAGTGTCATAGGACTAGGAAGCAAATGAGCTGGAATTCTCACCTGGTGCTACTATCACCAGAGAAACCTCCACAAAGATACTCATCAAAATTTACCCAATCAGGATGTGAAAGTAGAGAACTGTCAATATAAGAAAGGAACTAGGAACTTTCTTGGAGGTCCAATGGTTTGGAATCTGCACTTCCATTGCAGGGGCCACAGGTCTGATCCTTTGTTAGGGAACTAAGATCCCACATGGCTTGTAGTGAAGCCAAAAAATATAATAAATTTAAAAAAATAAAAAATAAAAAAACAGGAAAAAAGCTGGATGTAGGAAGACTTACTTTAATGCTTTACTTATAATACAAAATGGCAACCCACTCCAGTGTTCTTGCCTGGAGAATCCCAGGGACAGGGAAGCCTGGTGGGCTGCCATCTATGGGGTTGCACAGAGTCAGACATGACTGAAGCTACTTAGCAGCAGCATAATACAGAACATTGAAAACCTAAACATTCAATAAAAGCATATGCTTCAGTGATGCTTCTTTATGGCATACTATGCAGACATTATGTAGCCTTTTAAAAAGGCAATTATGACTTTTGTATTAACTGACTCATAGAAGCCCATATTACGACTTCTCTGGTGGCTCAGCAATGAAGGATCCGTATGTTAGTGCAGGAGACTCAGGTTTGATCCCTGGGTTGGGAAGATGCCCTGGAAAAGGTATTCTTGCCTGAAGAATCCCATGGAGAGAAGAGCCTGGAGGTTTACAGTCCATGTAGTCACAAAAAGAGTCAGGCATGACCGAGAGACTAAACGAGAAGAAGAAACACGGGGAGGATGCTTAGAATATAATATGAAGTGAAGGGCAAAATGAAATCTACTAAAACTCTGAGTATATCTATGTAAAATTATGTGCGTGCATATATGAAAACCTGGTGAAGAAATTCCAAGACATGGAAAAAAGGTGATATATAATGATAGTGGGCACAACCTGGTGAAGAAATTCCAAGACATGGAAAAAAGGTGATATATAATGATAGTGGGCACTTCAAGGAAATTTTCTTTTTTTTTTTTTCTCTTCTTCTTTTGTTCCTGCTAAAATGGTGTTTGAATCATGTATTAAAATGTAAAAAGAACAAAGCAACTGGTAAGCAAGAATGGGTAGCCCAGGTTATTGGAGATAAAGCAGATCTTATTAAGATGTGTAATTTAGTGCACTGAGGATGAAGCAGGAGGTAGACACCCCCCAGGGTAAAGCAACTGGAGATTTGCTAGGGATCAAAACTCCAAGATGAGAATAGCAACTCCTAAGCACAACTAAGAGAGGAGGCTGGGCCCTGCCCAGACCTCATATTCATCATTCTCAAGGTAAGGAGACCTCCCTGACCACACATAGGCAGATAGGTTCCTTGCCAAGAGGATTGATGCCAGGGGATGTTCTACCCATAGGCTTTTGCAGTAGACTGTATCTTAGCTAGCAGATGAGTATGAACATATCCGAGGACCCTGAGATAGACCCAACACAGACTCTGAATCAGGCAAATCAAAATGATTGGTCGAAGAAAACTGGAAGGAATGCCTCTTAAAGTAATCCAAACTGTCACAGAGTTGTGACTCAGCAATTCTCCGAGTCTGCCCATGTGTCTATCCACATGCGCATGCACACAGGCGTGCTTAGTCGCTCCAGTCGTGTCTGACTCCATGTGCCACAGACTGTAGCCCACCAGGCTCCTCTCTCCATGAGATTCTCCAGGCAAGAATACTGGAGTGCGCTGCCATGCCTTCCTCCAGGGGATCTTTCCAATCCAAGAATCAAACCCACATCTCTTTCTCGTCTCCTGCTTTGGCCGGCATGTTCTTTACCACTAGTGCTACCTGAGAAGTTCCTATCCACACGTACTGTTCTCTTTTTCCTCCTAATAAATATTTCACTTGCTTTATTACTTTCTATCTTTGTGGAAATTCTTTTCTGCAAAGCTGAAGGGCCAAGGCCTTGTCACTGACCACTGATCTAGTGGCTAGGTTTGGAGCCCTCACCACCGAGACTCGGCCCCAGTTTCTGGCTGGGAACACAAGCCCCAGTGTGGTAGGCTGAGTGAGGCCACTCGAGATCAAGGATAACAGAATCATGACTTAAAGAATAAAAGTATCTTTGCGGAACCAGAAAGAACGTATAAGCAAGTCTGCCAAGGTCAGTTAGTGGATTACTGGCAATCAGGACTGCAACACAGCCATTTTGATCACAATAAATGAATTTTAAAATTGGACAGTTTAAATAATAAAAATGTTTAAAAATAAAAAACAAAGCAATAACTATCTACAAAAGCAAAACTTGGCCAGGGATCAATCATTAAATTGATAATTCATGTTTAAGTACTATAAGTAATATGTAGCATATTATATTTCTCTGATGACATTTTTATTGCATTTATATTTAGACTCTTCCAACATTTTTAGCATTCTTAATAAGTTTCCACAAGGTATACATGTATTAAGAGGATGCAGACAAGATGTTATAATTTGCTGAAATGTGCCATTTCTGTGTGTCTAATGTCCTTTTTGTCTGATTTGCTGAAATGTGTCTATCTTGTCTATCTGTTCAGAGGTTACTTGCGGGGGCACTCCGCAAAAAGAGAGGCAGTGGAACTTCCCTCAGCAAAGCCGAGGGGTCCCTAGGAGAGATGAGCCTGCTGTCCACCAACCCAGCACCCCCCAGCGAGGCGAGCAAGAGACAATCAGACGCAACAGGTGTCCCTGTCTACGCAGTTCGGCCTTAATGCCTCAAGCTCCCAGCTTATATAGGCAAGCAGGGAGGGACTTTCCACAGTTCTACCAATCAAGTTAAAGGTCAAATCGTTATGTTTCCAGTTGCACCAATCACGTTAAAGTTCAGCCTTCAGGTGCACCAATCATGTTAAAGGTCAGCCTTCAGTTGCACCAATCACTTTAAAGGTCAAGTCATCATGTGCCTTCATTGTAACAGAAGTCTATAGTGATCACGCTGCCCACATGCAGGGAAGTTAAGAGAGCCAATCAAAAACTTTAATAACATAAACTATGCCCCCCACTCCTTCCTGTAGGCGCCATCTTAGCTTCCGAAGGCAAAGCTAGCCCATTCTTTTTTAAGGTTTCCTTTTTAGGGCCCCACAGCTACTCATCCTACATCTCTTTGTCCTCATGTTGTATCTTTATTAGTTTTATTTCTTCAAGTCAAACACTTGGCATCACCTTGTCAGTGTCATCAACAAAACCATTACCATTTGCTTTGGTTTGTGAGAAATAAATAGACAAGCCCACTTCCTCCCTGTCTGAAGTTATGTTTAATGAGAATTGCTGTTGCCCAGTCACTAAGTTATTTCTGACTCTTTATGACCCTCTGGACTGCAACACGTCAGGCTTCCCTGTCCTTCACTATCTTCCAGAGTTGACTCAAACTCATGTCCAGTGAGTTGGTGATGCTAGCCAACCATCTCCTTCTCTGTCACCCTCTTCTCTTCCTGCCCTCAGTCTTTCCC
Source organism: Neotragus pygmaeus (assembly GCA_006410875.1). NCBI lineage: Eukaryota > Metazoa > Chordata > Mammalia > Artiodactyla > Bovidae > Neotragus > Neotragus pygmaeus. The sequence goes on along the minus strand of SJYV01011052.1, from coordinate 74,492 downwards.
AGTATCAGGGTCTTTTCCAGTGAGTCAGCTCTTCACATCAGGTGGCCAAAGTATCAGAGCTTCAACTTTACCATAAGTCCTTCCAGTGAACATTCAGAGTTGATTCAGATTGACTGGTTTCAACATTCAGATTGACTGGTTTGATCTCCTTGCTGTCCAAGGGACTCTCAAGAGTCTTCTCCAGTACCACAATTTGAANCTTTACCATAAGTCCTTCCAGTGAACATTCAGAGTTGATTCAGATTGACTGGTTTCAACATTCAGATTGACTGGTTTGATCTCCTTGCTGTCCAAGGGACTCTCAAGAGTCTTCTCCAGTACCACAATTTGAAATCATCAATTTTTTGGTTTTTGAGAATATGACAAGCTAAAAATTAATCTAAGTGCATTAAAAACATCATTTTAATTTATAGTAGCAATTACCCTTCACAGGACTCAAAGGGAGTTGGGGCAAAACTTCATTAGAAAAGCAAAGGACATACTGGAAAGAAAATTGGGGTGCATTGCTAAAAGGGTGATTAACAGTTATATTTCCACACTCCGTGCCAGTGGGTACTGAGGGAGGAGGGGGCTGGGAGTGTACAGTGGCTAGACAGACCATTAAATTGGTATTAAACACTTTTCCATATGAAGGAAGTGTCCTGCCAAAAGCCAGGAGCTGAAAGATCCATTTCCATGCAAACGCTGCTGGGAGAGTGGTGGGTAAACTTGGAAAGATTGAGAGGTCACTGGGGTGAGAACCCAGGACGCAGTCACGTCTGGCTCCACTTCCTCGCAGACTCGGGAAACTTGGCACAAAGCAGCAAGATGAAGGGCTTGTATAAACACACAAACCCACTGACTCTTTTTTTCCGTTGAATCAACTCAACCAGAAATATATTACAAAAATAGAACAAAACTGGCTTCCATCAGTTTTCACCGCACCAGCCCATAAAGGATTTCTTGTCCCTCGTCCAAAGCAAAGCGGAGCAATGACTGCTCAGGGCCCAGACTTCTCAGCGGTGGTTTCCTCCACTGACCACTGCCTGACCTCTTTGCAGAGTTGAGCTGGAACAAAGACCCCATTGAGTCAAATGCAGCCCATATGCAACCAGAGGGTCTCCCTGACCGACTTCCTCTTCTAAAATCCTCAAAGCGATTCATTTGCAAAAATCTTTCTAATAAGTACCACGTGGGTTCCTAGTTACCCCTGGGATCCTAGTAAGCATTTCCTGATGGTGCTCAGACCTTGACCTGTCTGTACTAACCCTAGCTAGGAAAGAGCAGCATCAGTCTTGCAAAGCAACCTTGGGCTGTCTGAAATAATGTTATAAACCTTCGGAATTCTTTTAAAAATCGGTCCCCAAGCCTCTTTACCTTTACAGTTCTGGTAAATGCATTATGTTTAGTGGGGAAAGGATCGTTTTAGAATCTTGGACAGACTTCAACAATCCCATTGATTATTGGAGAGTGACCTAAAAAACTTATGTAAGCGGTTCTTTATTAGAAAAATGGGAATCATACCTGCTTCAGAGGGTTGTTAAGAGAATTCTTAATAAATAAGAAAAGGAAGTCTAGTGTCTGACACATTGGGGATTCAATAAACCTGAGCGCTTTCCTCTCCCACACAGAATCTGACATAGATTTAACGTGCATGACCAGCATATCCAGTAAGATTAGAAAGTGGTAGGCATTTCATCTTGAGATTTTAAATAACGGTCTGAAACCATTATTCATAGGCCAAAATTTCCTTGCAGAGTAGCATTGTAAAATGTATTTGGTCTAAGATTACACGATCAACCAAGACCTGTTTTTGGATTAGGTTCTTTCAACATTTTGAAAGGAGTTGAGGTTAACACACACACACATAAACACACACACACACACACACAGCCAAAGGGAAACCATCAAATGCTAAAACCAGGGTAATACTGAGAAGAGAGAAACCGAGAGTATCATAAAATCAATGACTTCCGTACCAAGCGTGACTTTCCACATTGAACTCTTCCCAGAATCTGTTGTCTTTTCACAAAAGCCAGAGTGGTTTTATAGCCACATAAAATCCCTGCCTCTGCCAGGGCACAGCTCAGAGGAAGATAAAGCGTGAATTAAAAAACACACAGACCAGAGCAGAGACACAGCTGAGGGAGGGAAGTCAGGTCTGCGTTCAACAGGTCTGTTTTGAAGTGTGCACACTGCCAGCTCCAGGGTCTGCCGAGATCTGTCAAGTTCCTGGCTGAAAAAAAGACATGCTTAAGCAATGGAGATGCAGACATAGAAAACCAACTTGTGGACACAGTGTGGGAGGGAGAGGGTGGGACGAATTGAGAGAGTATCATAGGAAGTATCATATGCTGCTGCTNCAGCTCCAGGGTCTGCCGAGATCTGTCAAGTTCCTGGCTGAAAAAAAGACATGCTTAAGCAATGGAGATGCAGACATAGAAAACCAACTTGTGGACACAGTGTGGGAGGGAGAGGGTGGGACGAATTGAGAGAGTATCATAGGAAGTATCATATGCTGCTGCTGTTGCTGCTGCTAAGTTGCTTCAGTCGTGTCTGACTCTGTGCAACCCCATAGACGGCAGCCCACCAGGCTCCCTGGGATTCTCTAAGCAAGAATACTGGAGTGGGTTGCCATCTCCTTCTCCAATGCATGAAAGTGAAAAAAGTGAAGTCACTCAGTCGTGTCCTCTACCATATGTAAAACATAGCCAGTGGGAATTTGCTGTGTGACTCAGGGAGCTCAACCCACTGCTCTATGACAACCTAGAGGAGTTGGAATGGGATGGGAGATGGGAGGGAGGTTCAAGAGAGAGGGGACATGTGTATACCTGTGGTTGATTCATGTCAATGTATGGCAGAAACCAATACAATATTGTAAAGCAATTATCCTCCAAAAAATTAAAAAGAGAGAGAGAGAGAGAGAGACGCTTAAAGATTAAGGAAAGTTTGCCTAAGACTCTTTACTTGATGTGGATAAATCTCAGGCTACTGACAATGGAGAAACTGAGTTGTTTATTTGTTTTGTAACACTGGGAGCTGATCATGGAATGACAATTGGCAAATGCACTTTGGGGAGACAAAGGACATTTCATAGTTAATGCAGAATTAAAAGCCCTACCAGACAAGACTCAGTCTGGGCCAAAGAAAAAACATTTCTCTCCACCACATCTGGATCAGGAATTTGCCGATTCTCTAGGGAGAAAGGGTTGGGAGCTAATACCAGAACCGTATTTTATGCTATGTGTCATCTTTTGTAAATGTATGCTGCAATTAACTCTTCAAATAAACTGTGTATACCGTTGGGTCCCTAATGAGGTGCTGTCATTTTGACTTAAATTTTCTGGTATTCCTGCAGAAGGAATTCCTTCAGGAATTGATGAAGATCTTTATCTGAAGTTAACAGGCATAAGAAATCATTTAAGTTAGAGTCCTCTAACTAAGTTAGGAGCTGGATACAGACCCTCAGACATATCAAGTTTGCACCATGGGAACTTGAATTACACTGTCCGCAAAGCCTTAAAACGTCCCCAAGATATAGGACCCTCTTGAGTGAATTACTTTAGGGGATCTTCCCTTAAACATTATTCCAGACATCTTTCTTTACTTGCATTTAGATGGATAAAATCATCAGCATGATGAAACTGAAATGTATAGACCAGGAGACTGGACCGGTGAGAATGTTAATAGTCACATCTTTAATTGCAGGGAATTAACCAATATTGGGCTTCCCTGGTGGCTCAGAGGGTAAAGAATCTGCCTGGAGAAGGGAATGACTACCCACTCCAGTATTCTTGCCTGGAGAATCCCATGGAGAGAGGAGCTTGGCCGGCTACAGTCCACAAAGCTGCAGAGTCAGACACTGAAGCGACTTAGCATGTGTGCATGCATGCGTAGGCAATATTATATGATATTTCTCGTTCTCAGACTTACTTCACTCAGTGTGACGATCTCTAGATCCAAAAGAATCATATTTTATTTCTTTGTTTATGCCAACACTGCCTGCTACTTGGGGTAGTAAGCCAAGTTTACTAGCACCACACAATTCCAAATGTTGTGGAAAAGGAGTCTTCCCTGATCACTCAGATACACTATGGAATTGAAACGTGTTGGTTCTGATTGGTCCACTGGAAAACAAATCATCGTAGCCAGGGGAATGGAGGGCACTGATTGGCTTAAGTGGGGGTCACATGTCCCAGGCTTGGAGCTGAATAAGGTACCAGCTTCCAAAGACCACGATTGATGTTAACAGAGGCATCTGAAACCCTATTCAACAGCCATTATCCCTGACCTTCCTGAATGAATGAATGATGCTCCTACAATCTGCTCTATACTCAGCTCCAGCATAATGATGAAGGTGATTGATCAGTATTTCATGTCCACTCTTACTCACTTCAGCATGAAGTGAAAAACTTAAGATTTGGAATGCCATCATTGAAGGGTTGCTGAGTAAACCTTTGTTTCCACATAACAATATTCTTTATGTGGCATATCTATTTCAGATTTCTCTTGAAGCATGAAGAAGTTTTCCCCTGCTTCTCCCTTCACTTTCCAAGTGTATAGTCTTAAAGAAAAAAAAAAAAAAAACCTCTGCATTAGCACAATGAGATTTATTTCAATTATAGTTGAGAACCACTGGGTCTTTAGCTTCAGCTTGTTATCTACTTCTCCATCTGGTTTAGTTTTCATTTTGGCCATGCCCCATGGCATGTGAGGTCCTAGTTTCCTCATCAGGGATGAAACGCTCACCCCCTGTATTGGAAGAGTCTTAACCATTGGACCGCCAAGGAAGTCCCTCCATCTGGTTTAATATTTCATCTCATATTAAATTTCTTTGATCTTTCCTATCATCATAAGCAGATTTTCTAATTAGTAACACCTTCTCTTTTTGCTTAGTCATTAAAGCTGTCAGTTTTTCTGAATTCAAAGGGTCTTCCCTGTCTCCAAGGACCTATTTAAATCTCCTGAATGAACAACCTCTGCTGTTTCTTTCAAGGTGTTCCTCTGTAGCTTGTCACCTTGATGTGCAGTTCCCAACTCTGAAGCATACCTGTTAACAACCACCCTGGTATACCAGAACTCTTAAATAGCATGAAGTATAGCATCATTTGTTGCAAATGCATTCTTTGGGAAAACGATTTCTAGCCCTTATAATACTTTTCTTTCCAGATATTTTTCCAAGTTTCCTGCTTTGAACTCCCCTTAGACCTGAAATAATATGCCCCATCAATCTCTTTAGACTTATGTTGAGAAAAAAAAAAATTCACTTCATCGATATTTGGGACAATTTTTCTTTTTCCTGACAGGTATTTCTCAGCCTAGTTTTGTCCATCTCAAATATCCCATGTCTCCCTGGACTATTTCATGTTGACAAAGTTACTATACGTCAATTGTTTTCAATCCTACCCTGTTGACGCACAATATTTCCTTGATCCGTTCCTCTTTAATTGATTTCTATGCCCAATATCAGACTTTTTTATAATATAGTAGGCTCCTCAGGTGGCTCAGTGGGTGAAGAGTTTGCCTGCAATGCAGGAGACTCAAGAGATGTGGGTTCAATCCCTAGTTCAGGAAGATTCCCTGGAAGAGGGTATGACAACCCATTCTACTATTCTTGCCTGGAGAATCCCATGGACAGAGGATCCTGGTGGGCTACAGTTCATAGGGTCTCAAAGAATCAGGCATGACTGAAGCAACCAAGCACTCACATGCAACTTTATTCTTAAACTCATAAATTTACTTTATCTCTTTAGAAGAATTATCTTTTGAAACAAAAATTTTAAGGAAAGTGCATGATGTATTTTTTGAGTACTTACATACCTGGGAATATCTCTACTTCCATCAGTCATGAACATGAAAGATTTTAGATGGATATATTGAAATGTCACAACCTTTTCTTTCTCCTCCTGCTACTGCTAAGTCACTTCCAGGACACCTATAATTGCTCTGTTTTATTTCTAATATTATTATTACACTAGAGAAGTATGTAGCAGCCTTATTTACATGACTGTGAAACTAACAATCTGTTTCATTTCTGCCTACATGCTTATTGGACCCTTACTTTGTATTTTAGAAGCATCTTAGTACTTAAAAAATTTTTTGTCTCACCTGAACCCAAGAGCGAGTGCTAAGGCGCTTCAGTTGCTTTGCAATCCTATAGGCTATAGCACACCAGGCATCCAAGAGAGTCTACCTTTTAACTGAATTTCCTGAAATTCAGGAAACAATGTTCTTTTAGTTTTCGCGATTTTTCCTGTATCTTCAGCTATTCTCTTTTTTATTTCTAAAGTTGCTTATTCTGCATTTTTATTTTAGCACAGAAATTTAACTGTTTTTATTTCTTTTACTCTTTTTGAAGAAACAGCTATCAAGTTTATCCTCTATTTTAAGAAAAAAATTATCCCTTCTATTGTTTTTTAATCTGTTGTTTCCTTTTTCTGCTTTCTTTGGGTACCAGTGCATTTTCTTCCTTCTATCCTAATGAGTTGAATTTTTATTTTCTTTGATTCAGAAAAAATGTTCTCCTATTCTATCTCTGTATATTTATTATCCATCTATTCTTATATCTCTTCTAGAACTGCTGTTGGTAATGCTTTTTCTGTCATTAATGCTTATAATCTTTTATCTCACAGTTTCCCATGAGATTAATAATATACTTTGAAATCTGGAAGAGTTACAAAGTTTTTCCCACTTTACTTATTTAACTTCTCTCACTATAAGCTCACTCTTTTAATGCCTCCAACAAATATTTTTTAATGTTGCAGAGGTAGTCTTGGTTTGTGATCATCCTTACCTCTTCCAGTTATGCATGCCATCTATTTTCATCTTTTCATTTCAGCATATTACAATTCTATTTTTTTTTCAGAGAATCTATATTGGATTCAATTGTTTTCATGATGCAAAAAGTTTCCAGGGTTTTTGTTTTGAATACTGAAATATATCCCTTTTATTACAGCACTCTCACATGTGTAATTATAACTGTAATTGGTTCTCTTCAAGTCTTCTTCTTGATAGCACTGTCTTTTGATGAAATTTTTAGAATTACTGATTTTTGTATTGTGCCTTCTCCTAAAATTGAATAATATTGTGGATGGTTTCCTATTATATAATAGTAAGAATACTATTACTAATAATAACAACAACAATAAGTTATATTTCAGTTTAAATTTTAGAACCATAGTAGCTAAAAGGATTTGCAGACATTGCTATCTTAAAATCCAAAGAGGTGTGGTCAGATTTCTCATGAGTAGCATTGCCAAAACTATAAAATACAACAGCACAATTTACTTAGGAGATTGTTGTGAGTTGACTTTGCCTTCACAATGTAAAGATTGCATTAAAAAAATAGGTCTTCTAGCAGTCCATATAAAATCATTGTTCTTCTCTGTCTTCCCCTTTATTATTCTACTTTTTGGAGGCAACTATTTATATATTAGTCATAAGTGCTTCATCACAAAATGTGACATAATTGGCAACTCCTTGAAGACATGGGAACTTTCTCTTGTCTGCAGAGTAATAGTTTCTTATAATAAGAAACACATGTGAGGAATTTTTTTTAACTATGTCTAGACTTGGGATCTTTCCCAAGAGAGCCTCCAGGTGTTTATCTAAGCATAACAGGCCAAATTACTACATTTTAGAGGCTGGGAAATAGAAATGGCATAACAGAAGTATAAACTTGACTGGACAGCCTCATAATTCTAAAATGAATTTGGAAACTGGAGAACATTGAATGAAATTAATACGCTGGAACTATGGGTTGAATTTAATGTGGATTTCTATTCATTAATCTTTAATGGATGTGACTTCTCTGAGTTCTTTTTCACATTCGATTCTGCTTTGTCACTTATAAAATGTAAATTTCCCTAACTTCATGTGAAACGTTCACAGTAGACCTGTGATCTCAAGTCGTGTCACACCATTGCACTAATTCAATGATAAATTCGAAAGGCTCACTTAGATCCTGATTCAGAAAAACCCCAAGAGGACACAAGGCTCATTCATCAGAGAAAGCTTATTCATAAATCTCTCTTTTCTTCCTTGAATGAACAAATTAAACTCTTCAAGGTTCTCAAAGGAAAATTGGCTGTGACAGTCACTTACCTATTGTCTTCCACCCAAAACCACTCCTCCAGGCTATGTCTTGTGATTCTGGGTCTTGGAGTATATATTTCTTTGCCAGATGACTTCATTATAGGTCCTGCCAATATGGAGGATGAGGGGGATCTCAGAAGGCATATTGTTTTTCTTTTTTTCTTCTCTGCATTCCATTCTTGCTAGTGTCACCTCCCCGGTAGCAAAAATTGTAGGGACTTCGCTGATGGTCCAGTGGCTAAGACTCTGAGCTCCCAGTGGGAGGGTCCTGGGTTCCATCTCTGGTCAGGGAACTAAATCCCACATTCAGCAACTGAAGATCTGGTATGCCACATGAAGATCTCATATGCTGCAACTAAGACTTGACACAGCCAGACAAAGAAACTAATGCATTTTTCCAAGATCGTACTTCTGTTGTTCAATAGACCAACTGTTGTGTAACCAATTTTCTATATTAAATTCTCTCAGTTGAAATACATTAGAGTTTTCACTTTTATTGACTAAACCCCAAAAGACACAGCATTAGTAACAGTCCTAGAAAACAGATCTTCAAGGATGGAATACCAGTTTGCAGTTTTTGTGAGTGTGTGTGTATGTGTAAAAATAAGCCTCCAATATCAATTTGCAACTTCTACTAGAAGTTTGCTTCCACCTGGTATACAGCATATTCAGTCTTGCCTCAGATTGCTCCCAATTCTCCTGACCTCTGCCAGAGGTCCTCAGAGATCTTAATCATCTTGATATTTCACAGACATCACACTGGCCTACTACTAGGATGATATCACACTGCTTGTACCCAATGCACAACAATTATTAATAGGAAGTATTTTAGATGGCTTAAAAAGATACATGCAAGGGCTTCCTTCCCTGGTGGCTCAGTGGTAAAGAATCATCCACCTGCCAGTGCAGGAGACATGGGTTCGATCCCTGATCTGAAAACGCCCCAGATGCTGTGTGGAGCAACGAAACCCTTGTGACACAACTATTGAGCCTGTGCTCTAGCACCTGGGAGCCACCACTACTGAAACCCAGGTGTTCTAGAGCCTATGATCAGCAACAAGAGAAGCCACTGCAATGAGATGCCCATGCACCACAGCCAGAGAGTAGCCCCCACTCACTGAAACTAGAGGAAAAGCCCGCATTAGCAAGGAAGACCCAGCACAGCTGGGGGTGGGGGGGAAACTTTTAAAAAGATACATGCAAGCCAGAAGGTAGGAAAGGAAACTAGTAAAAATTCAGGGGACTGTCACCGCAATGAAGTTATTCCAAGACTCTCAGAGTGCCTCAAACAAAAATGAATGCCCTATGGAGCCTCTTCCCAAGTGCAGTAAGACAATCACGGGGAAAATTTTTACAAAGCCACACCCTTTATTCTCACCTGGAGAATCCCATGGACAGAGGAGCCTAGCAGGCTACAGTCCATGGGTTCTCAGAGTCTGACATGACTGAAGCGACTTAGCACAAACGCATGCACCTGATTACCAAAATTAATATATGTGCAGTGATCAGGGTTGGACATAATGTTTCAGTGTCTAAAGGCTATGGGGATTATATTGGTACTTGGAATCAAGAAATTTTGGCCTTATTTCTGGAAAGATGGACACAAAGTAATATCAACAAGGAACACTTCCATGTGCTGTATCACAAGATTACTTTGCCAGGGTTTAAAGATTTTTGAAAGGTTTGAAAATATATCACTACATTTTTAATTTTCATGTCAAAATGGCTATAAATGATAACTTTTAAAAAGATCTATTTGTTAAAAGATTTGCCAAAAGAATCACATTTGTTGAACAAGAGATAACAATTTGTCTTTTCAGTTGTGAGATAAGCATAGCTCAAGGCAGGAAATGTGACTTATATTCATCCAAGGAACTCAATTAACTTCCCATTCTGTAGCATCTAATGCTTCAAATGAATAAATTTCCAAAGATAAGACTCATGTAAAATGAAGCTTGTTACCCAAAATGTGGACAAGGGAAGCCCAGTAATTGCACACCACACTGCAAAACTCAGTCACAGTTACAAATTTTTCTATTATACTCAGAGATGTGTTGGTAGAAGTACATTAACCAGCTAGCCAAAAAGAAAGTCTTGATTTCTAAAATCTGCCATTTTCCCTGGTATAAATATTTTAAACATGGTTCATTTCAAGATACCAAGTTGATGTCACGGGAAAGAAATTTGCACAATTTACTCTCATGAGCCTGAGTCCATCAGCCTCATCATGCTGCTAACTTTAGATAAAATTTCACATTCTCTAAAACTGAATTTGCAGTGTTGCAAACAAAACACAGAATTATCATGAAATACAATAATTTTTTCTCCATAAGTTGAAAATATTTTGTATTAGGAATTGGATGACATTTTATGTTTAACCATTATGAAACATCTATCTTGTCCCCAAAGTCAGCATATTAGTTTAAAATGTTAATAAGAAAGATCTTAAAAACACTAGGAAGACAACCATGTGTTAATAAGATATCTGTACTTTGAAAAATTAATGTTGGTATAATTTTGATAACATTCATTTTTTTATAATTTTGATAGAAGCAGAGATATTGGAATCATTTTTTTGTTTTGTTTTGAATTTCTCAGTTGCATCTGGCTTTTTGCAATCCCGTGGTCCTCTGTCCATGGGATTTCCCAGCCAAGAATACTGGAGTGGGTTGCCATTTTCTTCTCCGGGGATCTTCCTGACCCAGGGATCAAACACATGTCTCCTACTTGGCAGGTGGATTGTTCACCATGGTGCCACTAGAAGCCCATTCCTTGTATAAGTACTTGTACCAATATTCAGAATAAAGACAAAAACACTGAATTTTCCTGATTTGGTATTCTTCAATTTAGGAAGAAAATTGTCAAGGAAAAAAAAAATTTATTGCATTTTGAATCAGGTTCAGCAGGTAAATGAGAGCTTTTTGAGTCTTCTGGAATCTATTCTGTGGCCACAGATCCATGAGGGGCTAGGGAGTTATTATATTTGAGACTCCATATGTCTTATGAATGCTTTTCATCCACATATGTTACAAGTTCTTTAGTATCATGTTGAAATCTGTACATTTCTTATGTTAAAAAGTGGTCTTCTTTATTGAAGTTTGAGTACATTAGAAACCACATCTATGGTCCTTTCAAAGCAAATTTGAAAGCCTCTGTTAATTTTTCAGGAATCAGTTCAAAGTAAGACTGTGAGTGGACTTTGCCCAAGGAAGAAAAGGAATTTTGTAAATGTGCTTTCCATACTTCACGTATTTATGCATTCATCTATAGATACATTCATTATCCACATGTTAAATTTGGTCAATAAAAGTTTTTTAATCTCTACTGTATTCTAGACAATGGGCTGGGCTGAGGCCAAAGCTAAGGACCAGAGGGACATGGTCCCTATTCTCATGCTTCATTCAGGCCAGCCTGAAGGAGAAGTAATTTAAAAAAAATCATTGCCATTGAGGAGCTGATCTAATGGAGGAATTGCAAGACACTAAGAGGGTCCATTTACCATCTTTAAGATGGTAAAGAATCTGCCTGCAATGTGGGAGACTCAAGTTCAATTGCCAGGTTGGGAAGATCCCCTGGAGAAGGGAAAGGCTACCCACTCTAGCATTCTTGCCTGAGGAATTCCACAAACAGAGGAGCCTAGTGGGTTACAGTCCATGGGGACGCAAAGAGTTGCACTCGACTAAAGTGACTTAGCATGCAAATTCTTTTTCAGATTATTTTCTAACATAGTTTATTAAAATGTATTGAACATAAAAATGTGGTCCACTGGAGAAGGGAATGGCAAACCACTTCAGTATTCTTGCCTTGAGAACCCCATGAACAGTATAAAAAGGCAAAATGATAGGATACTGAAAGAGGAACTCCCCAGGTCGGTAGGTGCCCAGTATGCTACTGGAGATTAGTGGAGAAATAACTCTAGAAATAATGAAGGGATGGAGCCAAAGCAAAAACAATACCCAGCTGTGGATGTGACTGGTGATAGAAGCAAGGTCTGATGCTGTAAAGAGCAATATTGCATAGGAACCTGGAATGTCAGGTCCATGAATCAAGGCAAATTGGAAGTGGTCAAACAAGAGATGGCAAGGGTGAACATCGACATTCTGGGAATCAGCGAACTAAAATGGACTGGAATGGGTGAATTTAACTCAAATGACCATTATATCTACTACTGCGGACAGGAATCCCTCAGAACAAATGGAGTAGCCATCGCGGTCAACAAAAAAGTCTGAAATGCAGTATTTGGATTCAACGTCAAAAAACAGAATGATCTCTTTTCATCTTCAAGGCAAACCATTCAATATCACAGTTATCCAAGTCTATGCCTCAACCAGTAAGGCTGAAGAAGCTGAAGTTGAACGGTTCTATGAAGACCTACAAGACCTTTTAGAACTAACACCCAAAAGAAGATGTCCTTTTCATTATAGGGGACTGGAATGCAAAAGTAGGAAGTCAAAAAACACCTGGAGTAACAGGCAAATTTGGTCTTGGAATGCGGAATGAAGCAGGGCAAAGACTAATAGAGTTTTGCCAAGAAAATGCACTGGTCATAGCAAACACCCTCTTCCAACAACACAAGAGAAGACTGTACACATGGACATCACCAGATGGTCAACACTGAAATCAGATTGATTATATTCTTTGCAGCCAAAGATGGAGAAGCTCTATACAGTCAATGAAAAAAGACCAGGAGCTGACTGTGGCTCAGATCATGAACTCCTTATTACCAAATTCAGACTCAAATTGAAGAAAGTAGGGAAAACCACTAGACCATTCAGGTATGACCTAAATCAAATCCCTTATGATTATACAATGGAAGTCAGAAATAGATTTAAGGGNCTATACTGTCAACAAAAACAAGACCAGGAGCTGACTGTGGCTCACATCATGAACTCCTTATTACCAAATTTAGAGCAATAATACTGAGTATATTTTATTTAACTTTTTAAAACTTTTTTTCTGTCCTATTTCATTTAGGTCTTCTCAAATTTGGAGCAGATTTTTATCTTCTGTAAAATGGATTACCCTGCTATTGAACATTTTGCAATTGTAGTGTTAATAGGTATTGTCTATCCTGCATTCTCTTCCCCCTTTTGTCCTTTCTAAGAAGTCCCATTTTATTTTATTTTTAAATTGGAGTAGAGTCACTTTACAATTTTGTTTCATTTCTGCTTGTGGGTCAGCTATATGCATACACATATCTCCTCCCTCTTTAGCCTCTCTCCCACTCACTCCCATCCCACCCTGCTAGGTCATCACAGAGCACTGAGCTAAGCTCCCTGTGCTATACAGCATCTTCCCACAAGCTATCTGTTTTATACAAGGTAGTGATTATATGTCAATGTGACTTTGTCAGTTTGTCCTACCCTCTCCTTCCTCCCCCAGCTATCCCCGTGTCCACAAGTCCATAGAAGTCCCATTTTAATCTGTGTGGTCATGGGCCTCCAGGGAATCTGATGTCATCTAAGCTTCTGCAGTGGACTTGAAAGTGTTTCCACCCTTTTTCCATGGGTTTTGTAGGAGTAGGCAAAGGAAAGCCACTAGGGGCCAAAAAGAAACAAGGACAGTTCTGCTCAGGGGTTCTGGGTTGCAGAGTCTAGTTACTTTCTTTTCCATGAAACATAGATAAGGAAGAATGTTCCACAGTCATTTCTGGAAGCCATCTGATAACCACAGGGGGACCAAACTCTTGAGTGAAGCAAGTATTGCTGATGTCAGAGGAGGGAAATGGAGAAGCCTAACTGCCTTGAGTTACCAGTGTGCTACTGATGCAACCATTGATGAAACAGACAGACTTATCAGTACATGAAATCATGTATTTCCTCATTTTTTAAACCAATTTGAGTCATGTTTTCTGTTACTTATAACCAAATATATTCTATCTGAAAGCATCCTATTTCAGTTAACAATATTGCACACATTTATATGTGAAAAAGTTGGCTTAAAGCTCAACATTTAGAAAACTAAGATCATGGCATCTGGTTCCATCACTTCATNACAAATTTGGAAAACTCAGCAGTGGCCACAGGACTGGAAAAGGTCAGTTTTCATTCTGATCTCAAAGAAAGGCAATGCCAAAGAATGCTCAAACTACCGCAAATTGCACTTATCTCCGATGCTAGTAAAATAATGCTCAAAATTCTCCAAGCCAGGCTTCAGGAATACATGAACTGTGAACTTCCAGATGTTCAAGCTGGTTTTAGAAAAGGCAGAGGAACCAGAGATAAAATTGCCAACATCTGGTGGATTATCAAAAAAGCAAGAGAATTCCAAACAAACATATAGTTCTGCTTTATTGACTATGCCAAAGCTTTTGACTGTGTGGATCACAGTAAACTGTGGAAAATTCTGAAATACAGGGGAATACCAGACCACAGTCAGGAAGCAACAGTTAGAACTGGACATGGAACAACAGACTGGTTCCAAATAAGAAAAGGAGCACATCGAGGCTGTATATTGTCACCCTGTTTATTTAACTAATATGCAGAGTACATTATGAGAAACACTGGGCTAGATGAAGCACAGGCTGGAATCAAGGTTTCTGAGAGAAATATCAATAACCTCAGATATGCAGATGACACCACCCTCATGGCAGGAAGTGAAGAGGAACTAAAGAGCCTCTTGATGAAAGTGAAAGAGGAAAGTGAAAAAGTTGGCTTAAAGCTCAACATTCAGAAAATGAACATCATAGCATCCGGTCCCATCACTCCATGGCAAATAGATGGGAAAACAGTGGAAAGAGTGGCGGACTTTATTTTTCTGGGCTCAAAAATCACTGCAGATGGTGACTGCAGCCATGAAATTAAAAGACGTTATTTCTTGGAAAGAAAGTTATGACCATACTAGATAGCATATTCAAAAGCAAAGACATTACTTTGCCAACAAATGTCCATCTAGTCAAGGCTATGGTTTTTCCAGTGGTCAGGTATGGATGTTAGAGTTGGACTGTGAAGAAAGCTGAGTGCTGAAGAATTGATGCTTTTGAATTGTGGTATTGGAAAAGACTCTTGAAAGTCCCTTGGACCGCAAGGAGATCCAACCAGTCCATCCTAACACAGATCAGTCCTGTGTGTTCATTGTTATGATTGATGTTGAAGCTGAAACTCCAATCCTTTTTGCCACCTGTTGTGAAGAGCTGACTCATTTGAAAAGACCCTGATGCTGGGGATGATGGTGGGCAGGAGGAGAAGGGGACGACAGAGGATGTGATAGTTGTATGGCATCACTGACTTGATGGATGTGGTTTTGAGTGGACTCTGGGAGTTGGTGATGGACAAGGAGGCATGGTGTTCATGAGGTCACAATGAGCAGGACACGTCTGAGCGACTGAACTGAACAGAACTGAATTATAGAGGTGATAATGAACAGGAATTATGTAGTTTGTAGTCTATAATCCTGATGAACAAATGTTGGAGAGATGAAGAAAAATAATAAAATATAAGTACAGGAAGTTAATATGTTAGTAAAGCTTGGATAAAGCTGCCAATGTGAAAGAGTTTGTTGTACAGTATGCATAATTTGGAGCAAGCAAAGTATTTTTAGGAGGAAAAAGTGATGGTAGCAAATGTGGATGCTCTAGTGACTTTTAGAATCCAATTCAATTTTAATAATGCTAATGCAATTGAAGGTTGTATTTTTATAAAATCCATCATATAATGTGTTTTTAATGTCTGGAAACATGGGCAGATACAGCTAATGCATGGTTCTCAATAAAATATCCTGTTGATATATTGTCCCTTGGCACCAACACATAGTTGTGTGTACTCGCAGAAGTTTCATCTAACATTGTGCATTAATGTAGAATGTCATCTGTCTCTGTGTGCACAATGGTGATATGTTACCTAAGATGATTTTTATCACTCTGATTTTTACTGAATTTACTATGTATTTGGCATATCCCAAAAGTAATTATGAGGAGAGTTCAAAAATCTTTTTCTACATTTCCAGACTTTGTCGCTACCCTTTTGATAACATATCGCTATTAATATAATCTCTCCATATATCCACACCACTAATTTATGATTCTCACACACCCTGAATTTTTTACATTTAGTTTTAAACATGGAGATAAGTTTATACAAATATAAAAATCTGTGTCCTTAGTAATGGGCATACAACCCATTAGAACAGAAGCTGAAAAGAACGGAGAATGGAATAGAAAATATCTCACAAGCTTTTAAATACTATAATATCAAATCACAAGTTTATTTATTAGGGTCAAATTGATTACCTAAAAATAATTTACCATTCTTTGCTGCTAAAATTATATTTTGACTGTCTTTAGTTTTATTTTGTGTGTGTGTATTTTCAAGATACATAAGAATAAGAATGAAAGTAATGGATGTTATAATTTATATTCATAATGAGTAATATCAACTTAACCTTGGTACTTCCTAGACACGGGTACAAATGCTAAAAGTAATTGTATATGGATAACGATTTAATTTTACTTTACACAGCTTTCAGAGTTATTACAGAGTCAATTTAAAAGTAAGAGTGCTACAATATAATAATAGTTGTTCAGTGATGAAGCTTGCACAGAGAATCCATAATTAAATATCCAATTAATATTGCTGACCCATGGTACATAGTTTAAAAGAGACTAGCTTTGTAAAGGATTTTATCAAGATTTCCTTAGGAGGAAAAGGGTACTAATTAAGAGAAGCAAGTGGATTTGTTAAGTCTCAAGCTGGCAGTTGGCTTGATGCTGATGAATTCCTATATCAGCCCTTTTTTTCAAAGCTAGTACCTTCTTTTCTCTTTTACTCTTCTTTTCATGTGTCTGATTGTGGGCAATGAACTTGAATCTTTCTAATCTATCCCTCAAGAATAATCATTTTTCTATTTCATACATGCTGTTCTTAGCACTTGATGGAGAAAAGAAAAGGAGAAATGTCTTGACCAAAAAGCAACATCAAACAATTTATGTAAAATTGCTGCTGTCACCAAATTCATTAAAAACTTAAATTAATACATATTTGCAATTAGTCAGCTTTTTGTGGGTAGCGGCACAATGAAATATAGTTAAAGCTGAGTGTGAAGGCAGAGTTATCTTTTAGATGGTGCTGTATTCCCTCTCCTAAGACTTGGATTGCTATTCCTAGTTTGCTCTTTACTAAATGATACTGGACAACATCGTAAGCCTTTTTGAACCAGGGAAAATAAATGAGACAAGATACCTCAAAGGCTTTCTGAAACTACAAAGCACAGGACATGTTTAGGAGTTACTGTGATAGCTGCCAAAAAAAAAAAAAGTAGAAGGCTGTATAATCAAACATAACGGGATTTCCTAAAGTTGAATCTTTATATCTGTGTCAGTGTCTCTCAAAACATAGAAATAGATAACAGTAATTCTCACCCACTTGGAAACTGTGGTATACCAAGAAATGATAGTATTTGTAAGGCATGTTGAAGTAGGTGGGCAAGGTTGCTTACGCAGGTTTACTATCTGTTCTGGAAAATTGAGAGGGCTAATAATTTAGCATAGATAGAATCCATTTTGCTTCCCTGGTGGCTTAGACAGTAAAGAACCTGCCTGCAATTCAGGAGACCTGGGTTCAATCCCTGGGTTGGGAAGATCCCCTGGAGAGGGAATGGTAACCCACTCCAGTGTTCTTGCCTGGAGAAGCCCATGGACAGAGGAGCCTGGCCAGCTATAGTCCATGGTTTCACAAAGAGTCAGACATGACTGAGAGACTAACACCAACGCAATCCATTTGTGACCAACTACTATGAGGCAGAAAACTTTCCCTGCGTATAAGGATATCCTTGTTATCCTAATTTCAAAATTTATTGTAGGGACTAGAAACCTGCACTTATTGTATTACCTGGTCTTTGAAATCGTACTTCAAGTGATGTATTGTAGATGTATGTGCTGACCTAATTTGTTCCTAGTTAATTAAAGAACAAAGAGTATATATTTTTTAACCCAGTAAAGAAAGTAGTTTCAGAATAATCATGGATGGAAACAGTAATTTGTCAATATCAAGTTAGATTAGTATGAAAGAAAGAATAGCAATGTTAAATTCAGAAGACCTGGTTTACTTTCCAGTTGTGAAAATTACTGTGATCATAGGAATATTGTTTAACCTATCTTTGCCTTAGTTTCTTTGACCATCTTGGTAGAGGAAGAAATTTTTTACAACCCACTCCAGCATTCTTTTCTGGAAATTTCCATGTATAGAGGACCTTGGAGGGCTACAGTCCTATGGGATCAGAGAGTCGGACACAACTGAGCACAGATACACAAAGGGTCATGGTGAAGATCAAGAAGGAGAATATTTATGCATACACATTATAAGCCACCCAATTTCTTACAAATGTCAGAAATTGTATTATTCTTATTACATTTACTTTGGAATATAGAGATTAATTTCTTATTTGAGTTTGGTGATTATTTTAAAAGTAACTGCAAAGTTACACAATGACTCACTTGAAATAGATGACTTGTTTATGGTCAACAGAATATCTTCCAAAAAAAACATTTGCAAAATGACAAGTAGAAATGTATCGGGAAGATTGAAGTAGTAGGATAATACACCTCATCACTGTAACTGTTCATTATATTTTTCAAATGCTCATAAATGTGATTTTGAAATAATTTTATGTATCAAAAATAAACATTAAATTGTGGTTTGATAAGGCAGACCTATAGTTTGAAAATAAAATACTACAGAAAATGGAATGCCATTCCAGAGAAAGTTAATATATCATCTATCAATCTTGCCAATAGTGTTATTAATTCATAATTCTGACAGCAACACATTGCAAGTTATTCATAAGGGGAAAAATTGCCAAAACCTTTTATTGCTCAATCAAGGAATCTATATACAATTGATTATATATGTCTTATTAAATGTTGTGCCTCTTTAAAAGATTTGTTCATTCAATCATACAACAAATATTAATTGAAGCACTACTCTTTATCAGGCATATAGAGGATAAAGAAGAACTCAGGCTATGACCTCAGAAAGCCTGCTGTATTGATGGAAGATTAACATGATAATTGTCAATATAATATAACATATTATAATTGCAAGATAAATTTCTATGAGAATGACACTTGATTTTCTTGTTGAAATAAAGACATTTTTAGGGATGAAATTCTTTGAGAAGACTGAGACTGAAGCTAATTTGCATAAAGCCTTTATTAGTAATGCCAAAGTCACACATCCTTATTTTGTTAATAGAATTCTCCATCATCTAATAGATATACACACTGAGGGAATTTTTACTTTATTTTCTACTGTCAAGTCAGTCGGAAGTAATTGATGAGATTTAAACAAATGAGGGAGAGAGTAGAAAAGAGGAAAAAATAAAGACAGGTTATTCAATCAAAAAATAATAGGTGCATTGATGTTTGTTAATTTTGGATTATATAGGAGAATTTACATATTTACTTCTTCATGTGTTTTTAAAGAATTAGGGCTAGGTTTCTGGTGGCTCAGAGGCTAAAGCATCTGCCCGCAATGTGGGAGGCTCAGGTTCAATCCCTGGGTTGACAAGATCCCCTGGAGAAGGAAGTGGCAACCCACTCCAGTATTCTTGCCTGGAGAATCCCATGGACAGAGGAGCGTGGTGGGCTACAGTCCACAGGGTCGCAAAGAGTCAGACACGACTGAGCAACTTCACTTCCATTCAGAAAGTCAAGGGTGCAAATAGTCCTGATAATAACAAGAGGAATGAGCTGAAAAAAGAGTCAGATTTTATTTTCTTCTGAAGTTTGTAGCGTTTATGAGCATTACAATGGTATCCCCAGTTGTACACAATTTGTAATGCTGTCTGTTTTTCTGGAGGAAAATATTAGTTCACATTTCACAAAAACTAATGTTTAAGCTTGAAATTATTGCATTACACGAGGGGGGATCCTCAAAGAGAAATGTAAACAGGTCTGCAGTTAGATGTTATATCCAGGCTATTCAGCCAGCATGCATTGGGTGCTTTCTAAGAATCACATCACAGATACAGAAATACACAGAAAATTAAGTACAGAATTGTACTGAAATGTGACAAAAGTAAAGATGAACATTCACATGAGGTACTCTATAACCCTTGGGAGATATTTTTATTTGGAGGCTCATATTTTGGGGTTCATAGAAAGTGCTTTAAAGGCAGTTTGGTTTGAAGTTGTTCCTAAAGAAAAATTGAAAGTAAATCAGGCACAGAAGGTGGGTGAAATCATTCCAGGTTACCAAAATTTACTGCAAAATGGAACAAACATGTTCCATCAAAGAATATTCAGAGACTATGGATTTATAGGGGCTTCCCTGGTGGTGCAGAGGGTAAAGAGTTTGCCTGCAATGTGGGAGACCTGGTTTGGATCCCTGGGTTAGGAAGATCCCCTGGATAGGCAAATAGAAATCCACTCCAATATTGTCTAGAGCATCCCCACGGACAGAGGAGCCTGGCAGGCTACAGTCCATGGGGCTGTGAAGAGTTGGACATAACTGAATGACTTCACGTTCACATTTTTTTTTGATGATTTATATAAAAATCTTCCATATTCTTTGGATTTATGGAAGAGAACAAAAGATTCACACTGAAATATATTTGAAAAAGTGACTGTTAAGGAGAAGTACTGTATATAGTACTCTATATACTCATAAAGTACAAGTATTTTTTTTATTTATTTTGCCTTTTATAAAGAGGGGAGAATGTTGGAATATAAGAGAACAGTGAATCTAAATATTAAACAAAGGCTTAATACACCAGAGTTATTTCAGTGGGAGTAGTAAATAATAGAATGTAACATTCCCTGGGGCTTCCCAGTTGGCTCAGTGGAAAAGAATCCACCTTCCGTGACACAAGTTCAGTCTCTGGGTTTTGAAGATCCTCTGGAGAAGGAAATGGCAACCCACTCCTATAATCTTGCCTGGGATATCCCACGGACAGAAAAGCCAGTGAACTACAGTCTATGGGGGTCACAAAGAGTTGAACACACCTGAGCATGCATTCATATAACACTCCCCACCAAAAAGACACAAGATGCTGAAGTTCAGATATCTCATTTTTAAATGAAAGTATTGATCTTGACTCTAAATTATTTGATAAATATAACATTATAAATTTTTCATTTGAAGTATATTTGATTTATTCTGCAAGTCTTTTTCTTCCATTTATTTGTTTTTATTTTACTATAAAAGTTTTCTTTTCCCCAACCAAAATAGTTCTCCATTATATATCTTTGGGCTTCCCTGGTGGCTCAAAGGTTAAAGCATCTGCCTGAGATGCGAGAGACCTGGGTTTGATCTCTGGGTCGGGAAGATTCCCTGGAGAAGGAAATGGCAACTCACTTCAGTATTCTTGCCTGGAGAATCCCATGGATGGAGGAGCCTGGTGGACTATAGCCCATGGGGTCGCAAAAAGTCGGACATGACTGAGCGACTTCAGTTTAGATTATGTTCCCATTTTCTGTAGCTTCCCCTGGTTCCTCTTACTTGACATCCCATGAGGGGATATATATCTGATTTTCTGTTTAATTTCAGGTTTCACTGTTATCCACTCACAATTAGGTCAAGGCCTTGAGGAGATGAAGTAGAATAAGTAGAAATATATGGTACTGCCTCAAAATAAAGGCTTTACAAGTTACAAAATCTTGAAAATAAATAGGACTTTTGAATAGCTTCTCTTTTATTTTCTCTCCCTGGGATTATCTTATGGCCTTTAACATAAATAACAAGCCAGAATTTTAAAAGTGTCAATGTATGGCAAAATCAATACAATATTGTAAAGTAAAATTAATAAACTAATTAAAAATAAATAAATAAAATAAATATAAAAGTGTAAAAGAAGTGAAAATTTTTGAGTTAAGCAACGAAGATGAAGAAGAAGATCATCATCATGGGTGAGAGAGTTTTAAATATAAATTTTAAATATAAATATAAATATAAATATAAATTTTTGCCCCAAAACCACAGACAAATTATACCCTCAAGGAAATGTGTACCAAGGAAATTGATATTGGTATAAACCTCCACCACATAGGAGTGAAAGTTTGTCACATATTTCTTTTTTTAAAAGCCTATTTAATATTTAATAAAAGAGGGGGAAAATCACTGATAAAAGGATTATTTAATAAATCATGTTGGGACCACAGATTAGAAGTTTTGAGAATAGTATAATTTCTTAATCCATGTGAATATAACCCAGGTCACCTATCAGCTGAGAAAACAAAGACTCAGTCAACATTGAAATAGAACATTTCCAATTTCCATGATATTCTACAGGATCCTTGAATTTACATCATTCAACAATTGGGGAAAACATCTCGTGTTTAGTTCTTCATCATACCAAGTTCTGATGTTCCTTGTTCTTTAGAAGCAAGCTTGGACACAGAAATATTCAAGCCACCAAGTATAGTTCTAGCCTTCTCAGGAGCTATCTTACTTGAGCTATGTTCTTTGTGCTTGACCTAATAGTACAAAGTATAGACAGGGACAGTAAGCATGGCACATAATCAAGTGAGCTTGGTTTCAGGTTATGACCTGCTAAATTTATGTGTGGTTTGTTTTACTATTCATTATGTTGTTGGTATGAGAAAGGAGTCTCTTAATAAAGTCATCTAAGAATGAAAGATGTCCTTGACATTATGTTCTTAGTAGGAACATTTACCTATTTGTTCAGACTTCAGTTATGTTCTTTGCATGTTTACTCTTAATTTCAAGAATGTAGATTCTTCTTTGTCTATTGTCTTCATAACAAGGAAATTACTAGATAAATCATGTAATTTAATATATTGTGTGTCTAATAAATGCAGAAAGAATTTCCTCACATGAATGTATAACTTTTTGATTACACTGTATACATCTCCTGATCAAATGCATAGTTATCTTTGACATAGTACATTAACTTTGTCAAGTGGAATAGGCTTCCTTTCTGTTCAGTTCTGTTCATAACTCTTCATTGGCAACATGAATCTTGTAAATATCTCTTGATTGAAAAGAAGCCCATTTTATGCTTAATGTCTTTCTACTTTTCTGATTATTACTTCTGGTCATACAGTCATCCTATTGAGATTCACCTATGTGATAACAAGCAGGATGGAAGCCATCTACCAGAAAAGTCTCAAGAATCACTCCTTATATAGTTTTAGGAAATAGCATAATTCAGGGGTGTTTGCTGCAGAAGGCAATGGCAACCCACTCCAGTACTCTTGCCTGGAAAATCCCATGGATGGAGGAGGCTGGTAGGCNAAGCATCACTGTGAACAAAGCTAGTGGAGGTGATGGAATTCCAGTTGAGCTGTTTCAAATCCTGAAAGATAAAGCTGTGAAAGTGCTGCACTCAATATGCCAGCCAATTTGGAAAACTCAGCAGTGGCCACAGGACTGGAAAAGGTCAGTTTTCATTCCAATTTCAAAGAAAGGCAGTGCCAAAGAATGCTCCAACTACCAAAAAATTGTACTCATCTAACATGCTAGTAAAGTAATGTTCAGAATTCTCCAAGCCAGGCTTCAGCAATATGTGAATCGTGAACTTTCAGATGTTCAAGTTGGTTTTAGAAAAGGCAGAGGAACCAGAGATCAAATTGCCAACATCTGCTGAATCATCGAAAAAGCAAGAGAGTTCCAGAAAAACATCTATTTCTGCTCTATGGACTATGTCAAAGTCTTTGACTGTATGGATCACAATAAACTATGGAAAATTCTGAAAGAGATGGGAATATCAGACCACCTTACCTGCCTCTTGAGAAACCTGTATGCAAGTCAGGAAACAACAGTTCCAAATAGCAACTGGTTCCAAATAGGAAAAGGAGCACGTCAAGGCTGTATATTGTCACCTTACTTACTTAACTTACATGCAGAGTACATCATGAGGAATGCTGGGCTGGATGAAGCACAGGCTGGAATCAAGACTGGGTGAGAAATGTCAATAACCTCAGATATGCAAATGACACCACCCTTATGGCAGAAAGTGAAGAGGAACTAAAAAGCTTCTTGATGAAAGTGAAAGAGGAGAGTGAAAAAGTTGGGCTAAACCTCAACATTCAGAAAACTAAGATCATGGCATCTGATCCCATCACTTCATGGCCTATAGAAGGGGAAAGAGTGGAAACAGTGGCTGACTTTATTTTTCTGGGCTCCAAAATCACTGTAGATAGTGACTGCAGCCATGAAATTAAAAGATGTTTACTCCTTGGAAAGAAAGTTATGAGCAACCTAGACAACATATTCTAAAGCAGAGACGTTACTTTGCCAATAAATGTCTGTCTAGTTAAGGTTATAGTTTTTCCAAAGTCATGTATGGATACGAGAGTTGGACTATAAAGAAAGCTTAGCACAGAAGAATTAATGCATTTGAACTGTGGTGTTGGAGAAGACTCTTGAAAATCCTTTGGACTACAAGGAGATCCAACCAGTCCATCCTAAAGGAAACCAGTCCTGGGTGTTCATTGGAAGGACTGATGTTGAAGCTGAAACTCCGATACTTTGGCCACCTGATGCAGAGAGCTGACTCATTTGAAAAGACCCTTATGTTGGAAAAGATTGAAGGTGGGAGGAGAAAGGGTCGGCAGAGGATGAGATAGTTGGGTGTTATCACCAACTCAATGGACGTGAATTTGGGTAAACTCGGAAGTTGGTGATGTATAGGGAGGCCTGTAGTGCTTCAGTTCGTGGAGTCGCAGAGAGTTGGACACGACTGAGCGACTGAACTGAACTGAATAGACTTTAATACTGCTCAACATTTGCTAGTTATGTGATGTTAGATGAATTGCTTTTCCTCTTTGTCCAGTTTCCTCATGTAGGAAATAGGACTACATAGAAACTACCTGAGAGGGCTGTGGTAAAGACTGAGTACATGCAAAAAAAAGGAGTTTACCATATTTCCTGGAACATAAAAGTGCTTAACAGAGGTTAGCCCATGCAGCTAGTACAATATGGTTAATATTTTCATGGAATTTTTGTATCTGTGATTGATCTGGACAAAGCAGAATAAATGAAAACTTGGCTGCAAATCAGTTGGAAGGCACAAAAATCACTAGAGTGACAGTCATCATGCAAAAGAAAGAAAAATTGGCAAAAAAAAGAGGGGAAGCAGGGGAAATAATGAGGATTACCTGGTAACTCTCCTGGCTCTTTAAAATGTGTTTTGATGGCCAAGTGCTGTGGACTTTGGTGAACACCATGAAAAATTGTGACATTTACTTTTACCATGTAGAATATGATTGAGCACAAANGTGTGTGTGTGTGTCCCCAGAGGAACAGAAGAAAATTGCTGCTTGCAAATTGCTGCTTTTGAAGGTCTCTTGAGCCAGATATTCTCTGTTTGCATCCCCAGATCTATTCCCATCCCTCTTCCATCCCACAGGCACTCTTAACAACAGCATCCCTACATTCACTTGCCCTCTGGGTTCCAGCTGGATTTGGCCCACAGAGACACTGATAGGAGTGCAGTGCAATGACAACAAGCATTTCTCTACATGGCCCCCACGTCCCATAAAGTCCCTCTATCTCTGGGCACTCTTCTCCTGTAGCTCTCTCCAGGTTCTGAGAAATACTCCTTACCCTTGTACCTCTGTGTGAGTGCTAAGTCACTTCTGTCACGTTCATTCTTCATGACCCTATAAACTATCGCCCACCAGGCTCCTCTGTCCATAGGATTCTTCAGGCAAGAATACTGGAGTTGCCATGCCCTTCTCCAAGTGATCTTCCCAACCCAAGGATCGAACTGGCATCTCTAACTGTCCGCATTGGCAGGCGGATTCTTTACCACTAGTGCCACCTAGGAAGAAGCCTCTAGGCAGAGAACCCCAGAGTTCTTCACCTTCCCTTGCTTGGCCTCCATGACCTTCTCTATCCTTGGAAATAAGCCCTTCATTAAACTCAGTTCAATTGCCTCCCCTGGGACTCTGCCATCTCTTGGACCCCAAATATTCTCATCCTGTAGTCTAATTTTCTTTCAGGTAATCCTACTATCCGAATATGATCACCTCCAGGGTCTGGAAACGCAATACTACCATTTATGTTATGTTGTTACAGTGTACTCTCTGTGGACTCAAAAGCAAAAGAAAGCTAACATTGGTGCTTCCCTGTAGCCCGACAGCACTGTATGAGATTGTTATTATCAGCACAGTGATACCTGAAGACATCGAAGCACCATGAAAGGAAGGTAACACTGCCCCAACATGGCAGCTGCCCTTCTTGTGGGCCCACATGCTCCTCATTGAGAGAACTCCTCAGCTACCAGGGAGGAGGCAGCCCTCAGACCTGGCATGGAGAATCTGCTTCTCATGCGCTGGCCAGTCATGGCTCCTAGACTGTAGCTTTCTCAACTGTACCCCAGCCTTGCTGCGAATTCTGGAAAGGCCCTTAGTGAAATAAATTTTTCCCTATGATTGATGGGCCTGAAATTCATGCCATGGATCCAGGGCCGTTGGCTTTTTCTTTTTGTTGTTGCTGAGACAGCACTATAAAACATAATGTATGGCCACATCAGAGTGGGTATTTTCCAGGAAAAATGCTTGCTTCTACTTAAGTTTTATGGGGGTCCCCACTTCACATCTCCTTTGGAGCGCTCACAAAGCTTTCCTGGTTGATTCTGTCCCAAAGAAATCTATGGGACCAAAAGCCACATCATCTACTCCAACAGATGAAGGGGAGGAGAGGCTCTTTTGAGAGGAAATGGTATACTTTTTGCTTTGCTTTAACTCTTTGTGGGCAAGAGAGGAGGTGGAACGTGTGGTGTGCCTGGAAGTAATTATCTTCCTTTCTGGGAATCACTTATAGACTTGGATATTAAGATGAGATCTGCTGGAACAGAGAATCTTTCCCATTTGGAGAGAGAAACATTGGATCTACAGTCTGCTTGGTCATTTCTCTCTTGTTATTTAGCTTTTTCTGGGCTTCAGTTACCTCATTGAAATTCAAGATAATGATGTCCACTTAAAGGGAAATTGGAAAGATTATGGTGGCTGATAAAGGTCAGCATGCTACACAAATGTAAACTATCTTTTACCTTTGTGATCCTTTGGACCTTATAATTTGAAAATATTTTTATGTTGAGTCTTTTATTCAGGCCCCATATATTTAGTCCCTTGAGGACATTTCTATTTTTTCTCTATAAATATACAACCCAGTAAAGCTGAGCCTGATGACCAAGTCAATATCTTCACTCAATCCAATCACTTGGGGGTTGAGAGTGAACATGGCACCCAGATTTATGAGAAGACTGCTAGGGTCAGACAGAGTTGGGTTGAACCTCACCTCTCCTCAGATGGGCTGTGTAATCAAGACCAAGTCCTTGTTCCAAGTGTATTAAGATTCTTCCAAGAAATGACAACAGAGCATGAAGCCCAGCATAAGTCAAGGGAGAAGGGCTCTTCAGGAGTGTTGGACTCTGTACTCTGGCATGTAACCTTGTGTGTGACCTTGAGACGTTCATTTAACTGCTCTGGTTTTCTGCTTTGGTTTTCTCATCTTTAAATGAAGGGAGAGTGACTGTCAAGGCTAGGGGGCATAGCACAGGTCTTGACACAAAGAGAAGCTCAGAAAGCAGAGTTACTGTTCTGTCATTCACAGTCCTTCCCAGTACCCTTTGGCTTAGGGATTACAAGCAACATTGATGGTACTTTAGATTATTCCTTGCATTAATCACTTTTTATTAATAGAATAAAAGGAGCAATAGATCTAGGTGAAGTAGGAGTGGGATTAACTGTCACTATCTGATGTTGATTATTCTGAAATATTACATGTGCATGCTCACTCATGTCCAACTCTTTGTGACTACATGGACTGTAGTCCACCAGGCTCCTCTGTTCATGAGATTTCCCAGCCAAGAAAACTGGAGTGAGTTGTCATTTCCTCCTCTAGGGGATCTTCCTGACCCAGGGATCAAACCACTGTCTCCTGTTTCTCCTGCACTAGCAGACAAATTCTTTACCACTGAGCCATCGAGAAAGCCCATGAACTATTATAGTTGAGTCCAAATTGAGCAGCAGAAAAAAAAATTCTTTTAAAAATAAGTTAGAGTGTAAATAGACTAAACAAACTGAGAAACAAGACAGAATCTCCTTGATCATTATATTCTTAGTGGGCAATGTCAGTTCAGTTCAGTCGCTCATTGTGTCCAACTCTTTATGACCCCATGAACTACAGCACACCAGGTCTCCCTGTCCATCACCAACTCCCGGATCACTCAGACTCACGTCCATCGAGTCAGTGATGCCATCCAGCCATCTCATCCTCGGTCATCCCCTTCTCCTCCTGCCCCCAATCCCTCCAACCATCAGAGTCTTTTCCAATGAGTCAGCTCTTTGCATGAGGTGGCCAAAGTACTGGAGTTTCAGCTTTAGCAACATTCCTTCTAAAGACATCCCAGGGCTGATCTCCTTCAGAATGGACTGGTTGGATCTCCTTGCAGTCCAACGGACTCTCAAGAGTCTTCTCCAACACCACAGTTCAAAAGCATCAATTCTTCGGCGCTCAGCCTTCTTCACAGTCCAACTCTCACATCCATACATGACCACAGGAAAAACCATAGCCTTGACTAGANATTTTTTTCTACTATTGACAACAATTTGAGAACTGCTAATATAGAAAAAGCTTAACTGCTATATGTCTTAAGAAACGTCACATAAAAGGGACTTTATACTAAATCAAATTTGAAAACAGCTCTAGAGATCATGTGCTCTCAACTAGCGTGCATATATTTTATCATAAACTCTTCATAGTTGTACCATGGAATTCTGATCATTAAATGAAAACAATGTATTTTTTTCTGCCATAGATTACTCTGTGTGCATGCATATGTGTCTGTGTATGTCAGTTGAGTGGATCATAGAACAGGGTATAATTTGAAGCTAAGGGTAAAGAAAAGGCATCAGTTCAGTTCAGTTCAGTTCAGTTCATTCGCTCAGTTGTGTCTGACTCTTTGCGACCCCATGAATTGCAGCACGCCAGGCCTCCCTGTTCATTAGCATCTCTTGGAGTTCACTCAGACTCATGTCCATCAAGTCAGTGGTACCATCCAGCCATCTAATCTTCTGACGTCCCCTTCTCCTCCTGCCCCCAATCCCTCCCAGCATCAGAGTCTTTTCCAATGAGTCAACTCTTCACATGAGGTGGCCAAAGTACTGGAGTTTCAGCTTTAGCATCATTCCTTCCAAAGAAATCCCAGGGCTGATCTCCTTCAGAATGGACTGGCTGGATCTCCTTGCAGTCCAACGGACTCTCAAGAGNAAATAAACAGGGTGACAGTATACAGCCTTGGCGTACTCCTTTTCCTATTTGGAACCAGTCTGTTGTTCCATGTCCAGTTCTCACTGTTGCTTCCTGACCTGCATATAGGTTTCTTAAAAGGCAGGTCAGGTGGTCTGGTATTCCCATCTCTTTCAGAATTTTCCACAGTTTATTGTGATCTACACAGTCAAAGGCCTTGGCATAGTCAATAAAGCTGAAATAGATGTTTTTCTGGAACTCTCCTGCTTTTTTGATGATCCAGCAGATATTGGCCATTTGATCTCTGGTTCCTCTGCCTTTTCTAAAGTGGGCAATGTCAAGTCATCAATATTCAAGGATCAGCCATCTGTGGCCCACAGACTAAATCCAGCTCACCACCTGTTTGTATAAATAAAGTTTTATTAGAACACAACTACATTCATTCATTAACCCGTTGCCCAGGGCTACTTTCATGCCACATGGTAGAGCTGAGTAGTTGGAACAAAGACCATTTGATCACAGAGGCTCCACAGTAAAAAATTCTCGATCCCTGGTTAATATAGTGGTCTTTGCGGGGTTGATGTGTGTGTGCAAGGTAATAGATGAGAATAAATGTACTTTGTAAAAGGAATAGCACTGCAGAAATATGGGGCTTCCCTGGTGGCTCAGTGGTAAAGAACCCATCTGCCAAAGCAGGAGACCAGGTTTTGATCCCTGGGTTGGGAAGATCCCCTGGAGAAGGAAATGGCAACACAATCCAGTATTTTTCCCTGGAGAATCCCATGAATGGAGGAGCCTGGTGGGCTACAATCCATGGGATCACAAAGAGTCAGACACAACTGAGCTACTAAACCACCACCCAAGGCAGAAATACAAGAGTGGATTAATCCTTAACACAGACCCACTGTGTTGTTGAGTCTGCTAAAGGTTGCTTGAAGAAAAAAAAAAGAGAGAGAGAGAGAAATACACAGGAGGTAATTAAGTGATCAGTCAACACTTTTATTGGGTGCCAATTATGAGCAAAGTGCCTTGGTAGCTATCACCTCAGGGATGGAGTCTGGCTGGCAAACAGCTGGAGTGTCATGCCATGCCTGCAGGGTATAAAACAAAAGAAAAAAAAATGAAGGAAAACATAGACTTTGTTCAAAAAAAAAAAAATCAAACCTTTTCAGTTTCTTCCTGTAGTCCCTCTAGCTCTGATATAGTTAAATTCTCAGCTGTGGTTTCTTAGGGCAAGAAAACAAAACAAAACAAAACAANAAAAAAAAAAATCAAACCTTTTCAGTTTCTTCCTGTAGTCCCTCTAGCTCTGATATAGTTAAATTCTCAGCTGTGGTTTCTTAGGGCAAGAAAACAAAACAAAACAAAACACTGCTTTAGGAAAGCTGCCAGTCCCTGACATTGGAGCCCTTGGGTTTTAGGGGTAGGGATCAAGAGACCCATATTCTCCTCCATCATGAAGGTTAAGCCTCCACATCGTGCTTTTAGGAGCACACGTTTAATGTTGCTGCTCAGCTGCAGAAATGCTAGGAGCCTTAATAAAGGTATTTAATGTGGGCTTATTCAGCCCCCAACACATGCCTCCCTGTTGAGATCAGGGCGAATGTTCTTCAGCACACACACAAAAGCCAGACTGTGTGAGCAAGCCAGTCGGCTGCAAGGCTCTTGGCAGATTTCCATCATTGTTATGATGGGCGGAGTGCCACAGGGTGATTTGCTGCGGAGAGGCTGTGGCCAGGGCTTCTGCCCAAAGAGCATCAAATTCTCCCATCTCTAATCACTTGACTGCCGGCCTTTCATCTACAAACCCAGCCCCCACACCGCACCGTCCATCCTGCCAAATTTGAATAACCAGCTCCAGAGCGGCTCCCGTTGCTGGATAAAGCACACCTTCCTCTAAGCGGGGATTCATGTTTCCTCTCTGGGCACAAAGCCATGAGCTGAAGCCTCCTTTCATCCTGAGATGGGGCTGTGCCGACTGATGGTTAGAGCTCCCTTCTGGGTCTCTGTCAACACATGCAAATGAGATGGTTAAATTCAGAGAGAGACAATTGTCTTTGCAAAACCTCTTGCATTCTTGTCTCAGTGATGACAGTCTTTTATTTTAAAATAATGATCCCCTTCTCTTTAAGGGGCTCCCCTGGTGGATCAGTGGTAAAGAATCTGCCTGCCAAACAGGAGATGTGGGTTCGATCCCTGGGGCGGAAGATTTCCTGGAGGAGGAAATGGCAATCCACTCCAGTATTCTTGCCTGGGAAATCCTATGGACAGAAGAGCCTGGCGGGCTACAGTCCAAGGGGTCGTAGAGTCAGACACGACTTAGCTTTAAGAGGTCTCCTCTTCACCCTGGAGGTCTCTCTTTAAGACAAGGATGGATATCTGAGGCTACTAACCCACCTTATTATATTCCTGATTATTGTAACAAATCACCTCTCAGGTTCTGATCTCTGTGGACCCCAAGGGCTCTCATCTGTCTATCTAGTTCAGATGATGACAACCACTTCCTGCTCATCCTATAAGGACATTGTAAAAACGAATGAGATCATGTCTCTGAATAGAGCTCTAGAGGTGAAACCCAGAGCCTGTTATCACATCCTCTTTTCCTCCATTCTCTCCTGACCTCTTTTTCTCAGCTTTTGCTCACCAAAGCTTCTACTCCCAAAGAGTAGAAAGTTCCCCATGGCAATCTCAGAAAGCCCACACCCAGCATCTCTCCTATGTCTTTCCCAGGGGCATATTCACTATAAACCAAAAATGCACCCCAAAATGGTGCGTAGTAACCAGCACTCATATGTTTACATTGGAATAAAGAATTTTGTTCTTGGAGTGCCAGCAAGCCCATGCATTACTGAAATGTTGTATCATAAAATCGAGGCGGTACCAACTTCCTGATGGATAAGCTCCAGATTTTAATATCATTGTGTGCTCACCAGGCCCTTTTAGGTGTGGCTTCTCTGTGAAAAAATATTTTCCTTTTTAAAAATATTTCATTTTATTTTAATATAGGAGTATAATTGCTTTGCAATGTTGTATTAGTTTCTGCTGTGCAACAAAGGGCATCAGCTATATGTATACATACATCTCCTCCCTCTTAAGCATCCCTCCCGCCCCCATCCCACCCCTCTAGGTCATCACAGAGCACTGAGCTGAGCTCCCTGTGCTTCCCAGTAGCTATTTTACACACGGTAGTTTATGTATCTCAATGTTAATATCCCAGTGC
>SJYV01011052.1:8389-36411 GCA_006410875.1 Neotragus pygmaeus | reverse complement strand
TAGATTAGTGATCACATCATCATGATTATCTAGGTCATGAAGATCTTCTTTGTACAGTTCTTCCATGTATTCTTGCCACCTCTTCTTAATATCTTCTGCTTCTGTTAGGTCCAGACCATTTCCGTCCTTTATTGAGCCCATCTTTGCATGAAATGTTCCCTTGGTATCTCTAATTTTCTTGAAGAGATCTCTAGTCTTTCCCATTCTGTTGTTTTCCTCTATTTCTTTGCATCGATCACTGAAGAAGGCTTTCTTATCTCTTCTTGCTATTCTTTGGAACTCTGCATTCAGATGTTTATATCTTTCTATTCTTTTTTCAAATTCTTTTCCCATTTATGTTGTTACATAATACTGAGCAGAGTTCCCTGTGCTATACAGTAGGTCCTTGTTTGTTATCCATTGCAGATATAGCAGAATGTTCACGTCCATCCCAAACTTCTTAACTTTCCCTACCATCACTTCCCTTGGCAACCATAAGTTCATTTCATTCTCTAGGCCTATGAGCCTGTTCCTGTTTTATAAATAAGTTCATATGTATCATTTCTTTTTAGATTCCACCTATAAGCAATAACATATCATTAGATATTTCTCTTTGTCTGATTTATTTCACTAAATATGACAATCTCTAGGTCCATCCATGTTTCACCCATTACTTGAGAGCCCGTGTATCCATCTCTGGAGTTATGACACGGAGCAAAAACAAACAAAATTTCCTACCCCTGTGATGACATCTTATAGCACGAACTGGAGGGAGACGGTGAATGCACTGACTAAGATAAGCATCCATAATGTGTTAGATGGAGAAAACGGTAAAGAAGAAAAGCAGATCAGGAAAGGGAGAAACGGTCATCCACTTAGATGAGTGTGGCTAGCGAGTGAAAGACCAGCTTAGGGAGACAGATCCTTGAGGCAGGTTGTAGCCAACAACCTCCTGTACAACTTGGACAATCAATGATTCGAAAATCAAGTTCGCCTCTTTCCTAAGCCTCCAATCTCAGGTGAGGCAAGGTAAACACATGAGTGTCTCAACTTTCAGCATATTCCCAAGATAAACACTGAACTTGGAAATTCTTCTATGAACGTGGCAGCCAGCCCAGGGTAAGCAAACCAAATGGACCACGTCTACGTTTGCTAAATTCTATTTTGAAGAGATCTCAATTAGAAGCTTCTGTGACTGAAAGTTCCCTGCCCAGAGGACAGTTGGCTAAACAAATCACAAGGAAACAAAAAGAGAGCCTGAAGGAGGGGTTGCAGATAACTTCCCCTCCTGAACTCTACGTGTGGACG
This sequence comes from Neotragus pygmaeus, assembly GCA_006410875.1. Classification (NCBI taxonomy): domain Eukaryota; kingdom Metazoa; phylum Chordata; class Mammalia; order Artiodactyla; family Bovidae; genus Neotragus; species Neotragus pygmaeus. The sequence continues at coordinate 35,124 of SJYV01011052.1, read as the reverse complement.
TCTCAGGGTGCTCAGGAGGAGCAGCACAAGAAGAGTCCTGCGAAAGGAGCACGGGCCCCTCCATCGTGCCTTCAGCTTCTCACACTCATAGGAATCACGCCCGCTGCTACGGCTTGATAGCTTCTATTATTTATCATTTCTTCTACAGATCTCTGGGCTTCCCTGGTGGCTCCGCTGGTAAAGAATCCTCTTGCATTACAGGAGACCTGGGTTCAATCCCTGGGTTGGGAAAATCCCCTGGAGAAGGGAAAGGCTGCCCATTCCAGTATTCTTGCCTGGGGAATTCCATGGACTATATAGTCCATGGGGTGGGTAACAAAGAGTCAAACATGACTGATTTTCACTACAGATCTCACCGGGATCCCAGTTCTAGAACCTCTGTCACTTGTCATTAAGAATAATTGTTCACGGGAAAGGAGCCTGGCTTCAGAGGGAAAGTTGTGAAGCACAGGCTGGCTTAGGCTGAACTGGGTGTGTGGCTCTCTTTCCTGGACCTCTGTTCCTGATGGAAATAGGGAGAGGAAAAAGGGCTCCCTCTGGCATTGCTCTGGGAAGACTTGACACCATGGCTCCCAGAGCAAGAGGAGGTGCCAGCCCACAGGGAACCAAGATGACCTAGCCGGTGCCTCTGTGGGAACAACCCATAGGCTGCAGCATCCTCAGGAGGCATGCTCAGGACCACAAATGCTATGGAGCAGAGCACCTTGCCCTCTTTAGACTGTGGCTGAGGAAGGATGCTAGTAACATCAGAGGCGAGGACAGTGGGCTTTTCTCTAGGAAGGGTGAGCAAGGTGGTTCTACCAACTGGACTGTAATGACCTACATTGAATTAATTTCACCTGAACCAGAGGTTGTGTCCTAATTTTCCTGCATCAGAGCCCAAAATGGGAACAAAAAATATTGAGAATATACACAATTGGCTTTTTTGTTTCTTTTTTCTTTTTTTTTTTTAACATAGGCTGCCTTTATTGTAGGTTGTACCTTTAAAACCAATAACAGGCCACTGCTTCTAGCCAGGTGTGCTGGTCTCGGGTAAGGAACTGTAAGAAGACCTTAAAGGGTATGCAGACAAGGGCAGCAAATTGAAGGCATTGAAACACAAACCCATGTAAGAGATGCAAGCTTCTGTCTTCAGTTGTGTGTGTGAAGTCTGCCATTATACATGAAAATTCAAATTTTGTCCAATAAACCAAAAGAATCCAAAATCCTTGGGACCTCCTCTTGCTCTCAGAGAAGCTGAAATTCCTTATTTTTCTTTATAAATTATCTCAATGGGATCCCAATTTTCTCTAGCTGGCCAAGTGAAGCAAAACCCAAATAGCACCTGCCCAGAGTCAGAACTCCTCTATGTCCCCTGTACCCCATCTCCCGAGCATCTGCTGGAATGAGTTCTTTTGAAACTCTTAGGGACCCCACAACCAGCACCAAAGTCAGCCTATCTTGGGTGCTGCCTGGGATGGTTGATTTTATGTGTCAGCTTTTCTGAGCCACAGTGTCCAGATATTTTCCCAAGTATTATTCTGCACATTTCTGTAAAGGTATTCTTTGGATGACATAACATCTAAATCTCTCTATCTAGTTGCATATATGTATACACACAGAGAGAGATGTAAGTATATACATATACATGCATACATTGAGTTGGCCAGAACATTCATTTGGGTTTTTCATAACATTTTAGGGAAAAACCTGTATGAACATTTTGGCCAATCCTATATATATATGGTGGTGATGGGTTAATCATTAAGTCTTCTCTGATTCTTGTGACCCCATGGACTGTAGCCTTCCAGACTCCTCTGTCCATGGGTTTTTCCAGGCAAGAATACTGGAATGGGTTGCCATTTCCTTTTCTTGGGTATTTTCCTGACCCTGAGATTGAACCAAGGTCTCCTGCATTGCAGGCAGTCTCCTTCATTACAGGGGGATTCTTTACCAACTGAGCTATCAAGGCAGTTTAAATATACATACACATATCTTGTTCTTTCTGATTCTCTATGGACCCTAATACACTGCACAAGAGTTTTTATAAAAATAGTATGCACATGGTGATTAACATATACATACTATGATATATAAAATAGAAAAACAGCAGACCTACTGTGTTGGATAGGGAGCAATATTCAATATTTTCTAATAACTTATAAGGGAAAAAATTGAAATAATGAGAGATGTGTGTGTGTATAATTGAATCACTTTGCTGTACACTTGAAACTAACACAACATTGTAAATCAACTATTCTTCAGATTAAAAAAAAAGAATGAATACAATACATGAAATAAAAAGAAAAGCATCACTTACCTCTGTTAATGTTTTGGCAGCTCTCTATGGGCACTTATTCTTCATTCACATCGCCATGTAAACATCTCTTAAAAGGAATCACTATGTTTTGCTCTTCTAGAACTTGTCTATTGCATGGGGCAACATATTATGAACCCTTAACTATGATACATATTACTTTTCATTCAGTTGTTCCTGTATACCATGATTTATTAGAGTTCCACTGGGCTTCCCTAGTGGCTCAGGTGGTAAAGAACCTGCCTGCCAATAAAAGAGTCATGGGTTCGATCCCTGGGTCAGGAAGATACCCTGGCAAAGGAAATGGCAACCCACTCCAATATTCCTGCCTGGAGAATCCCATGGACAGAGGAGCCTGGTGGGCTACAGTCTATGCGGTCACACAGAGTTGGACACAACTGAGCGACTAATACTTTCACTTTCACAGCTGATTCACTTTGCAGTACAGTGAAAACTAACATCATAAAGCAACTATAATTCAATAAAATTTTTCATAAAAAGACCAGGCTCGAAGCTGGTGACCAAGCCTTCCTGTCGGGGAACTTGGGGATGGCCTCTTAGAGTGGCTGTTGGGAGGCACAAAGGCCTGGCACCTCATGCAGGACTCCAGTCTCTACCGGCTTGCACTTTTGTCCTCTGCAGACATGGATGCTGCTGCTGCTGCTGCTGCTAAGTCGCTTCAGTTGTGTCCTACTCTGTGCGACCCCACAGACGGCAGCCCACCAGGCTCCCTCATTCTAGGTTCTAATAATTTTGCAAATCCAGGCTCAACTCAACTTGTGGCAGAGTTTCTATTTGACTGTGCAAATACTGTCCCCTAGTGGGGATTTAACATAAAACACTGCGAAATCAACTTCCCAGCAGTGTATTTGGAAGAGATCTTGGAATCCACCTCATAATTGAGGTAACTGAGGCCCAGATAAGAGAAAGTGAGCATCTCTCAGTCACACATGAAGTGGAACATTTAGGATGAAAACAGAAACTTTCATTCATTGCCACCCTGTAGTTTGTAGCATACGGGCTTCTCTGGTGACTCAGTGATAAAGAATCTGCCTGCCAATGCAGGAAACATAAGAGATGAGAGTTCAGTCCCTTAGTTGGGAAGATCCCCTGGTGAAGGAAATTGCAACTCACTTCACTATTATTGCCTGGAGAATCCCATGGACAGAGGAGCCCACTGGCTACAGTCCACGGGGTCGCAAAGAATGAGACACAACTGAACAAGTATTTTGCTGTTTTTCAGTGACTAGGTCGTGTCTGACTCTTTGCATCCCCATGAACTGCAGCACGTCAGGATTTCCTGTCCTTCACTATCTCCTGGAGTTTGTGCAAACTCATGTCCATTGAGTCAGTGATGCCATCCTACCATCTCATTCTCTGTCACCCTTTTCTCCTCCTGCCCTCAGTTTCTCCCAGTACCAGGGTCTTTTCCAATGAGCTGGCTCTTTACATCAGGTGGCCAAAGTATTAGAACTTCAGTCAGCTTCACCACCAGTCCTTCCAATGAATATTCAGCATTGATTTCCTTTAGGATTGACTGGTTTGATCTCCTTGCTGTCCAAGAGACTCTCAAGAGTTTTTTCCAGCATCACAATTCAGAAGCATTAGTTCTTTGGTGCTCAGCCTTCTTTATGGTCCAACTCTCACATCTGTACATGATTACTTGAAAAACCATAGCTTCGACTAGACGGGCCATTGTCAGCAAAGTGAAGTCTCTATGTTTTTCATAGCTTTTCTTGTAAGGAAGCAACTTTTAATTTTGTGGCTACAGTCACCATCCACAGTGATTTTGGATCCCATGAAAATAAAATCTGTCACTGTTTCTACTTTCCCCCCATCTATTTGTCATGAAGTGATAGGACCCAATGCTATGATCTTAGTTTTTTTGAGTGTTGAGTTTTAAGCCAGCTTTTTCACTCTCCTCTTTCACTCTCAGCAAGAGGCTCTTTAGTCACTCTTTGCTGCTGCTGTTGCTGCTGCTAAGTTGCTTCAGTCGTGTCCAACTCTGTGCGACCTCATAGGCGGCAGCCCACCAGGCTCCCCCGTCCCTGGGATTCTCCAGGCAAGAACACGGGAGTGGATTGCCATTTCCTTCTCCATAGAGGCTTAACAAAGTCAAAAGTTTAAATAGCAACTTGAAGGGAACCTGTGACCTTCCATTACTTTCTGCCATTAGACAAGTATTCAGATCCAACTAATTCCAGATCTTTTTCTAAAGGCTAGAAACACACAGTGAACTAGGNATAGAGGCTTAACAAAGTCAAAAGTTTAAATAGCAACTTGAAGGGAACCTGTGACCTTCCATTACTTTCTGCCATTAGACAAGTATTCAGATCCAACTAATTCCAGATCTTTTTCTAAAGGCTAGAAACACACAGTGAACTAGGTAGAAATGAGTCCTGATGCTTTTATCTGTTTGAGGAGATAGGCCATAGAGAGGTAAACAAATAATACATAGAATAATTTCAGATGCTATTAAGTGAGATGACAAGTTAACAAGAATCAGTTGATAAAGAGTAGATTGATGGAGTGCCTCTCACAGTTTCGGAGCAGAGGGCACCTCTCTCTGCTGTGATGTTTCAAATGAAACATGAATGATGAGAAGGAGCCCACAGGTGATGGATTGCAGAAGAGAGTTCTGGGCAAAGGGAGGAGAGAATCTGAAGGGTTCTACCAGAAAGAAACGTGGAGTATTGGAGGAAAACAACAAATTCCAGTGAGGCTTGAGGCCAGAGGAGGACAGGAAATGAAATGGAGAGATGGATAGTGACAGTTCACATAGGGTCTTGGAGGCTATGAGGAGGTCAATGGTTTCAGTTCTTGCCTCACTGGGTGACATTTATATGTGAATTTAATAAAGTTCCAAACAGAATCCCTTCGATTTGGATTAATAAAATTCATACTGAAAAAAAATATTTAAAATAAATAGCAAGATTATGAAAACTAGGAGAGATCTTTCTGACTCAGACAAGAAATTCAGAGTAATAAATGAAAACCAGTGAGCAGAACTTTGCTGATGATCCAGTGGCCTTAAGACTCTGCACTCCAATGCAGGGAACTTGAGTTTGATCCCTGGTCAGGGAACTAGATCCCATATGCTGCAACGAAGTCCTAGTGCAGCCAAACAAATAAATATTTTAAAAAGAAAAACAATGGGTATATTTGATCATATTTTTTTTAACTATGGAAAATAGTTGTATGAAGATTCAAACATCTTAAGAGGGTATCATTATAACATTTTAGACTGCAAAATATGTCTTGACCTTCCCTCTAATGAGAGGCTATGTGATAGTTGCTCAGTAATGTCCAGTTCTTTGCAACCCCATGAATGGTAGCCCACCAGTCTCTTCTGCTCATGGAATTCTCCAGGCAAGAATACTGGAGTGAGTAGCCATTTCCTTCTCCAGGGGATCTCCCCCGCCCCACCCCATGTATCAAACCCATGTCTTCTGGCTCCAGCATTGGCAGGCAGATTTTTTTCCACTAGCTCCACCTAGGAATCCCAAGTGCTATGTAAGTGTTAAAAAAAAAAAATGTTCTATGTAAATAGCACATGGTAAATTCAAGTTTTGCTTTTTGGAACTTTCTGTATTTTTTCAAATGCTTTCTAGTCACGGTTAGTTTAATCCATGGGTGTAGAACCGATGGATGCAAAGGGTCAACTGTATACATATAGATCTGTATTTGACAAGCTGGAGAACCAAGAGAGCAGATAGTTATATTATGCATTATATTATAAAGAGATTGATTATAAGAAATTGATTATTGGTTCTGTTTCTCTGGTTTCCCCAGTCATAGATAGGATTATAATTTAGGACTACAATTTATATAGATGGGATTTTAACTTAGGCTTTCAAAATAAAGATATTTTTCAATCAAATATGTGGCAGGATAATATTTTCCAAATATGTGTAGATTTCTCCCCACTTGGCCAATATTTCCTTCTTCTTTGTGTTTAACCCCCAACCCTTTCTGTGCAGGAGCTGATTTATTCTCTGCTCATTATTTCTGAAGGAGAGCGTGACAGTAGAAAGAGATAGAAGTAGCTGCTATTGGCTTTGACATCAAAGACACACATCTGGAGAGAAAACATAGTGAAAGATTAGACAGTCTTTAGGAAAAAAAAAAAAGCCAACCCACGAAGGCAACACTTTCTCCTTTGACCCCATCCTACATACAAACACATACACACATTGACCCGGGACCTAGAAGAAGGGGGAATGCCAGGAGAGCAGTGATGGACAGAGGAGCCAGCAGAGGCTGGGGCAGGGGCACACTAAGTGTAGCAGCTAGGTCACTGGCACAGATCGTCTGACTTGCTCATAAGCAGGGAGCCTGACCACCATGTGAGCCCAGAGGCAGCATCTGTTGTCTTTTTGATCAGTGTTCCTCTGACCACAGGTAGCACTTTGGCCATTTAATCAAGCAAGAGGACTTCCCCAGTGGCTCAGTGATAAAGAACCTGCCTCCAATGAAGGAGCCATAGAAGACATGGGTTCAATCCCTGGATCAGGAAGAGCCCCTGGAAGAGGGCATAGCAACCCATTCCAGTATTCTTGCCTGGAGAACCCATGGACAGAGGAGCCTGGTGGGCCACAGTCCACAGGGTCACAAAGAGTTGGACATGACTGAAGTGACTGAGATCACATGCAATTGACCAAGAAGGATGCCCTTTGAGCCTGACACTTTAAAACCCCTGGCATCACCCTAGGACACTTACATGTCTACTGAAGCCCATGACCCTAATCACTCAGTCCAGTGAGGCTAGGGATAACATGCAAAGGACAGATTCAGAGTTGGGTTCAGTTCAGTTCAGTTCAGTTCAGTCACTCAGTCGTGTCTGACTCTTTGCTGCCCCATGAACCACAGCATGCCAGGCCTCCCTGTCCATCACCAACTCCTGGAGTTCACCCAAACTCATGTCCCTGGAGTCAGTGATGCCNTAATACTCCATTGTGTATATGTATCACTGCTTTCTTATCCATTTATCTGCTGATGGACATCTAGGTTGTTTCCATGTCCTGGCTATTATAAACAGTGCTTCAACGAACATTGGGGTACATATGTCTCTTTCAATTCTGGTTTCCTCAGTGTGTATGCCCAGTAGTGGAATTGCTGGGTCATAAGGCAGTTGTATTTCCAGTTTTTCTTGAAGAATCTCCACACTGTTCTCCATAGTGGCTGTAATATTTTGCATTCCTACCAACAGTATAAGCAGAAAAAGAAATAAAAGGAATCCAAATTGGAAAAGAATAAGTAAAACTCTCACTGTTTGCAGATGGCATGATCCTCTACATAGAAAATACTAAAGACTCCATCAGAAAATTACGAGAGCTAATAAATGACTATAGTAAAGTTGCAGGATATAAAATCAACACACAAAAATCCCTTGCATTCCTATAGACTAATAATGAGAAAATACAGAAATTAAGGAGACAATTCCATTCACCATTGCAACAAAGTATAACATACTTAGGAGTATATCTACCTAAAAATCTAAAGGCCTATATAAAGAAAACTATAAAAAATTGGTGAAAGAAATCAAAGAGGACACTAAGAGTTGGAGAAATATATTGTGTTCATTGATCGGAAGAATCAATATGGTGACAATGAGTATACTACCCAAAAGCAATCTATAGACTCAATGCAATCCCTATCAAGCTACCAATGGTATTTCTCACAGAGCTAGAACAAATAATTTCACAATTTGNCGGCTCCAGTTTCATCCACCTCATTAGAACTGGTTCAAATGTATTCTTTTTAATGGCTGAGTAATACTCCGTTGTGTATATGTACCACAGGTTTCTAATCCATTCGTCTGCTGATGGTCATCTAGGTTGCTTCCATGTCCTGGCTATTATAAACACTGCTGCGATGAACATTGGGGTACACATGTCTCTTTCAATTCTGGTTTCTTTGGTGTGTATGTCCAGCAGAGGGATTGCTGGGTCACAAGGCAGTTCTATTTCCAGTTTTTAAGGAGTCTCCACACTGTTCTCCATAGTGGCTANTTATAAACACTGCTGCGATGAACATTGGGGTACACATGTCTCTTTCAATTCTGGTTTCTTTGGTGTGTATGTCCAGCAGAGGGATTGCTGGGTCACAAGGCAGTTCTATTTCCAGTTTTTAAGGAGTCTCCACACTGTTCTCCATAGTGGCTATACTAGTTTGCATTCCCACCGACAGTGTAAGAGGGTTCCCTTTTCTCCACACCCTCTCCAGCATTTATTGCTTGTAGACTTTTGGATCACAGCCATTCTGACTGGCATGAAATGGTACCTCATTGTGGTTTTGATTTGCATTTCTCTGATAATGAGTGATGTTGAGCATCTTTTCATGTGTTTGTTAGCCATCTGTATGTCTTCTTTGAAGAAATGTCTATTTAGTTCTTTGGCCCATTTTTTGATTGGGTCGTTTATTTCTCTGGAATTGAGCTGTAGGAGTTGCTTGTATATTTTTGAGATTAGTTGTTTGTCAGTTGCTTCATTTGTTATTATTTTCTCCCATTCTTAAGGCTGTCTTTTCACCTTACTTAAACAAATGGGACTTAATTAAAATCAATAGAGACTTTAAAATTTTTCCACATAAAAAAGTCTTCTAAAAAAAAAGGTACAAAATATAATCCTCAGAGATTTGTTTTAATGTTTAAACAGACATAAAATTACTCACTCTGTCTGATTACTGCAAAGGTTCTAACAATTACTTCCAATTCCTATATTTATCTCACTGCAGGTCAGTGACAAATATTTCGGGAGGGGCTCAAAGCCCTATTTTGAGAAGCACTGCCCTAAATCATGACTGATAAAAGAACACGTGTGACTTTCAAGGTCTCCTCTGTTGGGCAATGCTTAGAAAGTTAATAAAAACGTCCCCATCTTTATCTAAACCATGAAAGCTTATAGGAGCTTTTAATTTGGCCTTGACTCTATTTCTAATGACCTAGATGAGATCAGAAAGCCACTAGGTTCAGGATTATATTTCCAAATCGTGTTTGGATAACCATATGAGGATGTGAATGCATTTCTTTGAGATCTTGTTAAAGAAGCAGAATTTAGGGTAAAAAGCTTCCTGAGACTGGGTGTTCTCCAAGTATAAGTTGTTGTTGTTGTTTACATGCTGTCTGTTCAACTTTTTGCGACCCCATGGGCTGTAGCCTGCCAAGCTTCTCTGCTTATGGGTTGTCCCAGGCAAGAATACTGGAGTGGGTTGCCATTTTCATCTTTCTGAAGATCCCCCTGGAAAAGGAAATGACAACCCATTCCAGTATTCTTGTCTGGGAAATCCCATAGACAGAGGAGCCTGGCAGGCTATAGTCCATAAGAGTCACAGAAAAGTCAGATACAACTTAGTGACTGAACAATAACATAGAGGATGTTATAGGAACAGAGAGATGATCACAGTTCCTATTTTTCTGGGGGGACTGGCAAGCATTAGTGAAGATGATACATGTCATCTGCCCTTGAAGAGGGAGGCTGCTTCTCTAGCAGATGTGCTAAAGCGCAGCATGGCCCTGACCTGGCCCTCTGATCCCAGCGCCCCTGGCATCTTTTTCCTTCCTAAATGTGTGCCTCAGTTAGGCAAGGGAGTAAAGATTACATTTCACTCTTGGCTACAAAAATCAGAGAAACAGCCTTTTAAAAGGCTTCTGAGGAATTCAGCACTACAATTGACCGCATCTGATGCTGGGGTGAGAATCTTAACTCAGTGCAAAAGGTTAAAAGAAAAAGTGTGCAGCCAAATCCACCCTGCGGGGAAAAAAATCTTCTCCTTCAAATTATTAGAAATCAGGCCCTTGAAGTTCAAAAGACATGATTTACTTTTTCTTTTATTGTTCTGTACATTTAAAGTGATGCCTTTCTTCTCCTTCTGGCATTTGGGGGAAAGTCCATGGGAAGGCAAATGAGCAGATAAAAGATTCTCTCAGCCTCTTTCTCTCCAGTCTCAGAGATGAATTTGCCTGAACTGAATACTCAAGTGATGTGATTTCACTCCCATCACTTGCAAAATATAAAGCAAGTAATTGGAAACATTTAAAGAATTTAAAGCAAAAAAGAAGACAAAAATATATATTAATACCATGAACTAAAATGCAAACCAAAGGGAACCACGAAACAATAAGTCATATGAAGTCATATAAAAGGAAATACAACAGATATCAGCATATGAACACATTTAAATATAATTATACATGGTATATTCACATATGCATAAACAGAAAATCCACTGTAATCCAAAATGTTAACAGTGCCTATATCTGTGGAATATAAACAGAAAGAAAAATAGAAGAGCATTTATTTTTAACTGTATCTAGTATCATATTATCTGAGTTTAAAAGCATGGCTTACATCTTCAGGTTAAGTAATTATTTAAAATATGAACATTTAGTGTAAGCTTTTAAATAGTTCTGTATTTGTTTTCAGTGCATCTTTGCTCTTTGTTTTTGTTTTAGAAATATTGCTTTGTTTGAGAAACTTACTTCCAAATTACTTTTATGTGTTTTAAAAACTCTCAAAGACAATCTAAGAAGGATGTTGTGTCCCTCATATTCATATAAGTAGATAGAGATGGAATCTGAAAGATTAGCCATTTAACCAAAAGAAAAGGGAATATGCATGAAATTTTATTAAGTTCCTTACCTGCCTCCAGCAATTCACTGAAAGTGGGGGATCCAGAAAAACTAGATAAAAACTAAAATTAAATTTTTTCATGGCAAATCTGATTATAATTGAGTAGAGACCTAATATACATATATATCTTCCTAACCAACTTTTCAAAAGATATCAGAAAAACAAATGTAAATAGATGAAAATATTTATGTAAAAGACAACCTCACAGACTGTGTGAAAGATGTAAACTTAAGTTTATGCTATTTAAAAAAGAATATTTAAAAACAAGGAGAAAAAATGGATTTGTATTAGACAGATGAGTATTACATTTGAAGATAAAGGTGAAAAGTTTAATGATATAAACAAAGTAATTTATTGGAAAGAGATCAATTGACATGAGAAACTATTTATTGTCATAAACTTTTATGGAATGAATAATATATCCTCAAAGTAAATAAAGCAACTTTTAAAATTTTATAAAAAAATTCACAGCAAAATGTGATGTCTTGATTTCATTTTTCTTCCTGAAAAAAAAAATTTCCCAAAAGTATGTTTCTATCATGACACTTGCATGCTATTTGTATATTTATACCCTGGAATGTTTTGTCGTTTCTGCCTTTGGTCCTTAAATGTGTGTGGCCTTATATCCTCCCCCTGTGTTTTCCTCAGAAACAGGTAAATGGATTCTTACTGGATCACTTGAACACAGCTGAGGCTCTCCCTATAGATAACCAGACCCTATTCCATCTGACCAGTCCAGGACTTCCCTGGAGGTCAGTGGTTAAGACTCTGCTCTTGCAATGCAAGGGGCACAGGTTCGATCCCTGGTCAGGGAACTAAAATCCCACGTACTGCAGAGCGAGGCCAGAAAAGAACAGATTCTGTTCACATTTGACTGGCCCTGAGGGAAGAGATGTACCTGGAGCCATGGGAACCCCTGCAATAGCCCTTCTCTTGGGCAGCTTTCCCTCACTTTTGGCCTGTGCTCTGCCTGATATGGCAGGCCTCCTTCCTGGTGCAGGAGTAGTCTCACACTATCTTGGACTTTTTACACAAGCTATCACTTTGCCACAGAAAAGGAGTCTCTCTAAGAGCCATTCTCTAGAGTCATTGCAGTGGCTTTAGCTAGTTCTATGATCATCTGCAGTCGGAGTCCTCATACTCAACTCATAATAACAAATGAAAGTGAATCAAAGTCCAAGGCAAACTTCACAGAATTGAAAAATCATACAGAATTTAGTGGGGACATTTTTAAGTCTTTTACTGGAGGACAGGAAAGATCTAGGGGAAAAAAAGAAAATATTTTATATGTGGAAAGACACACCATATTCCTATATGTGGAAAGTCAACATCCTTAAACAATTATTGTTTGTCTAAAAAATAACCTATTCATTTAATGCAACTCCTGTCATATTTCCAGCTATTTTGGGGGGATGGGGATGGGGATGGAAGTGGAGGTGAAAATGTAGGAAGGTTGGATACAAAAGTTTTTTAAAAGCAAAAATGTGGCATTTTCTCAAAGCAACAAAAACACAGTATTGTAGAGCAATTATCCTTCAATTAAAAATAAATGAATTTTTAAAAGGAAAAAACAGAAAATTTAAAGGAATTTAGAAAGTTTTCATAAACAAACATAAATTTAAAGTATAAAATAAAATTAAGGGTAAGGCCAGCAATATAATACCAATAGAAAAAGATTTCAAGAGAAAAGGCACTGAATGAAACAAGAAAGTGATATTAATTTTCTAAGATAAACGTGGACATGAAGATGTAATATTTATGACTCTTTGAATTAAATAAAATCATTTTCCTGTTTTACCCTCCTGAAGATTACTCTCCATCTTGATTGGAGTTGTGGATGTCTCTCAAATTCCCATCATGGGAACACGGGTAAGCTTTGGACTTGATCCTTCAGATGACTAATTATAACCTGTGTGCCTGTGTGGCTTTTATCGATTTATATCCAAGCGTTGGAGAGGGCTTTTATTTCCCCCTCCAGATAATGACAACAGGTGTCAAAGTATATACTTTTTATTTGAAATGTGATTGCCCTATTGTTATTTAGTTGCTAAGTCGTGTCCGACTTCTTTGAGACCCCATAGACTTTAGCCCTCTCCCCTGTCCATGGGATTCTTCAGCAAGAATACTACAGTGGGCTGTCATTTCCTTCTCCAGGGGATCTTCTGGACCCAGGGATTGAACCTGCATCTCCTGCGTTGGCAGGTGGATTCTTGACCACTGAGCCACCTGGGAAGCCTCGATGTTGCCCTAGATGGAATCAATCAATCAATTTTTGAATAGTGTAAGCCAGGCTTCACATCCTCTGTGTTATTTTTCTGAATAGGAAGAAAGACGATAATAAGGAAGAATTGTTGGGTCTGTGGTTCACTTCCAACGAGGTGACACTGTTAGATAGTTATATCAGAATACCACTGAGATGAGTCAGAAGGAATCAAAGACAGAAACAAAGAAACATGTTAGATTCATGGTGGGGTGGACAGGGGATGGAGGCAGCTGGATTGTCTTGCAGAAGACATTCATTGCTTTCAGGTATTGCCACAAACATAATTCTCTTTTACATCATTGAAACATGTTCAGACCTTAGTTATTGCAGATGTATTTTGCAACAGTAGCAGAAACTGCTACAGGAAATAAAAACCTTGAAAGGAGAATTTTAAAAGCCATATCTAGGTTAGGTGAGCATTTCGTTTTCAACACAAAAAAATCCAGAACAGTGAAAGAAGCCTGCTGGCTTTTTCATCTTTTTTTCTATTGCATTGATTCAAACATCTCTGAGAGTTATTTCAAGAACTATTTTCACACATTCACTGATTTTTGTTTCTTTTTTTAAGCTTTCTGGAAGCAAAATCCAAGCTGTCAGTTGCAGCCATGGAGATAAACAGAGATCTGAAAGCTATCATTTTGAAGTCTTCTTCTCTTTTAACTAACTGTTTGTAATAGGATGAAGCTACCCTGGCTGCCCGAGAGGTCACCTGGAGAGTTTTTCAAAAACCCCAGATGCTCAGAAAACATTCAAGGCCAATTAAATCTGAACCTTTGAGGTGTGCATGAGGCATGGTAGGAGTAGACACCTCCTGGTAGCAACATTCACTTGAGACCCAGATTCAGGGATATTTTCTAGGTCATCTTAATAAGCCCTTCTGCTGGAATAGCTTTCACTGCTCTCACAAGTATTATCTCATTTAATCCTCACCACAAGCTGTGCAGTAGGTCATACTCCTCAGTTTTATAAATGAGGAGATTAAAGTTCAAATGAACTTGTAAGCATCAGACTCAAGTGTGTAACCCAGTGACCTAAATCTAAAGGAAAACTAAATCTTCCTGACCTTTCCCTGGTCACTTTATTCTCACGATCCTGGTCTCCCAGGTAGCTCAGCAGTAAAGAATCCTCCTGCATGCCAGAGGCTCGAGTTTGATCCTGAGGTCAGGAAGATCCCCTGGAGAAGGCAATGGCAACCCACTCCAGTATTCTTGCCTGGAAAATCCCATGGACAGAGAAGCCTGGCGGGTTACAGTCTATGAAGTCGCAAGAGTCAGATATGACTTAGCAACTAAACCACCACCACCACACATTGCTGGTGGGAATGTAATACAGTGGAGTCGCTTTATAAACCAAGTGAGGCAGTTCTTCAGATGGTTAAATACAGAGTTTTAGGCACATTCCTGGCAGTCTCGTGGTTAAGACTTCGCCTTCCAATGAAGGGGCTGTGGGCTCGATCCCTGGTCAGGGAGCTAAGATCCCACATGCCTCAGTGCTAAAAATCCAGAACAGAAGGCAACAGACACAATATTGTAACGAGTTCAATGAAGACTTTAAAATGGTCCACACCAAAAAATAAAAATCTTTAAAAATAAATAAATAAATATAGAGTTCCATATGATCCAGCATTTCCACACTTTAGCTCCTACTTAAAAGAAATGTAAATATATATGTATGCAGAAACTTGCATGCAAACACTTATAGCAGCATTATTCCTAATATCCCCCAAAGTGGAAACAACCCAAATGCCCATCACCTCATGAGTGGATAAGTACAATGTGATATGTCCTTACATTGCAGTGTTACTCAGTCACAGAAAGAAATCAAGTTCTAACATACACTATAAAGTGAGTTACCTTGAAAATGAAGGTAACCTTCCTTTTTCACTTCATATACCTTGTACATGAAGTGAAAGAAGCCAGATACCAGAGTCACATACTGTATGATTCCTTTTATATCCAGGAATATCCAGAAGAGGCAAATCCACAAGGACAGAAGGTGGATAAGTAATTGCCAGGAGCTGGGGAAATGAGAAACAGGGAGTGACTGCTAATGGGTAGGGATTCCCAGGTGGTTCAGTGGTAGAGAATCCATCCGCCAATGCAGGAGGCACAGGAGACTCAGGTTCGATCCCTGGGTGGGGAAGATCCCCTGGAGAAGGGAATGACAACCCACTCCAGTACTCTTGCCTGGAGAGTCCCCTGGACAGAGGAGACTGGCGGCAGGCTACAGTCCATGGGGTCACAAGGAGTCGGAAGTGACTGCGCACACACAGCACACTAACAGATTAGGGTTTCTTTGGGGGAAAATGTTCTGGAATTCGTGATGGTGGCCTGAACAGCTTTGATATGATACTAAAAACCACTGACTTGTACACTTTAAATAGGTTATTTTTATGGCATCTGTATTATTTCTCAATTTTTAAAAAAGGAAACAGTTTGTGTTGAGCAGAAGTATACAAACAAAAAAGTCCTATTTAAAATTTAAAAGACAAAGCTAAACTATAGGGTCGAGGAATACATACGTAGGTAATAAAACCATAACAAAACTATTTTAAGTGATTATCATAAAACTCAGACTAATGATTATTTTAGACTTTAGAGGTTTGGGGTTTGGAGGGAATATATGAAGAGAATTAATGGGGTGCTGGTAGTGTTTCATTTTTTGGTGTAGTTGGTGGTTATCTGGCTGTTCATTTTATGATAATTCAGTAAATTGCACACACATTTATGTAGTATACACTTTTCTATTATGTGCTATGTTTCACAATACATGTTCTTTTTGATTTGTTAGGGGGAAAAAAACAGAATTAGATGCTCTACAATTTACTTAATCATTTCCATATTGTTGACATTTCAATTGCCTCCAATTTTTCATTATTCTTAACAACACTGCAATTAACATTTTTGGGCAAAAATCTCCTCCCATATTTTTTTATTACTTACTGGGGATAGATTTACATATGTGGGCCTGCAGAGTCTAAGGATTCAAATATTTTGCAATGGATACTATGAGCCCTCAGATGTAGTTTTCATTTTTTGTGTGACATGTGGTTTCTTTCAGCCCAATGTTCCAGTTTTCCAGGGCTTTCTGAATTCTGATTCTGTCCTCAGATATTGAGCTATCCTCTCTCCCTGCAAGGCGTTTCCATCTTCCTCTCAAGTAGGCTCTCAATCTCTCATTGCAAGTCCAGGTTCTGCAGTGAGCTTGGTTCTGCCTCCTCCCAGTTACTTACATCAATATTCATGACCAATGGCAGAACACTTCTGACAATCGTGTATCTGAGATCTGTAGTCCCTGGTTTCCAGGCAAACTTTGCTCTGCAAAGGACTCTTCAAATAACAATGCAGTACCATCCGGATGTCAAATTACAGCATTTGCAACTCTCATACAAATATAGAAGGACCACATGCCAAATATTTTTTTAACTTAATTCATGAGAGACCAGCAAGATGGTGAAACTGGTTCATAGAACAATTCAAAGACTGAAGATTGATGGAGTCAGTCAGTCCAAGAAAGGCTGAAATGAATTTGCTAATAGATATAAAACTATGTGGGCTTCCCAGGTAGATCAGTGTTAAAAAAAAAAATCTTCCTGCCAATGCAAGGGACAGGGAGACGCAGGTCTGATTTCTGGTTCTGGAAGATCCCCTGGAGTAGTAAATGGCACCCCAGTCTAGTATTCTTGCCTGGACAACCCTATGAACAGAGGAGCCTGGTGGGCTACAGCCCATGAGGTCGCAAAGAACACACCTGAGCACGCACACACACACACACACACACACACACACACATACTAATTAAACAAAAGTAATCTTTGTAACTTTTTACCAGACACAGAAATACACAGGTCAGCATGTAACTTCACAGTGTGTGGGTTCTATTTAAGGGGTAACAAAGTCAAATTTAGGTGTATTTTGCTAGATGGTAAATAACCTTTAGGGGAAAGATTGTGAAACAGTGTCCTAGGATGACATTTAAAGGACTTGCAGCCATCCTCTGTCTTTATTTACAAGTGTTGGATATTTTTCTAACCACATTTTTTCAGTGGTCCTGAAAATAATTGCTGGGTCTGTCTTTTGCTATTTCAAAAATGCTGAAAGACTTGGGTAGATTACATTGTAAAATCTAAGTCACTACATAGAAAAACATTTATTTTCTTTCTAAGGCCAGCTCAGCTCATTTTGCATTATCTGAAAGCTCAAAAAACAAGTTCTGTTTTGTTGAAGTCATCAATGCTTTGCAAGATGTAAGAAACCTCACATCTTCAAGCGTCCATGGAGGAGGAATATACACCTGAGTCTCCTGAAATTGTGTTCAGATTATTGGTATAGCGACACGTGTGCATTTTGCTTAAAAAGGAAACAAATTTCCATGATCTCAGAGGGTTAAGAAACACTGCCAAGTACAGCTTCTGCAACTAGTATTTCCATAGAATTAGCCACCTTATTGCAGGGTGCATTTTCTTCATGCATGTCCTATTTCCTTCTTTAGAATCACTGGTTATAAACGCTGCTTTTGGTCACATCCCTCCCACCCACCAGCCTGTGAGCAGCTTCAACCTTCCTATGGGGGAGAAAAAAAGGCATCCATGATGCTCCACTGTACCAATCCAGACATGCGCAGAGCAATATCACTAAAGACACACAAAGGTAACATATTCTTGGCTGTTACATTTTGCAAAACAAAGCAGCCAATCAGCCAATAGCCCAGCTGCTCATTTGTTACTGTAATTCCTTCTCTTTTAAATTTTATTTGCAGCCTTTATTAAGAATTCAAACCTACTGTATCATTTGCATTTATGTGAATATATATTTAACATAAATCTATTCCAATATACCAAGAGTAATGGATGGTAAGGTTAGATTTCCTATGTAAGCTATGAAATAACAGTCCAAGCTCCATCTCAAGGCAGGAACAATCCATTAGCCTGCTGCTTGTACAGGATAGTCATGTTGTCCTTTGGTCAATCCCAAACAAGTACCTCAGGAAAAGTCATTAAAGGCTTCTTTCAACTCACAAATTTTATTTTATTTAGAGACTAGAGTTGGTTACTGAATGAATTGTGCTTATAATATGTTTTATATTTAAATACACTCTGAGATACTATTTTTACCCTAGTGGCTCAGAGGTTAAAGTATCTGCCTGCAATGCAGGAGACTCGAGTTCGATCCCTGAGTCAGGAAGATCCCCTGGGGAAGGAAATGGCAACCTACTCCAGTATTCTTGCCTGGAGAATCCCATGGAGCGAGGAGCCTGGTGGGCTACAGTCCACGGGATCACAAAGAGTCGGACACGACTAAGCTACTTCACTTTCACTTTCACTATTTTTTAAATTTGAAAAAGAGGGTTAACACTACAGGGACCCAGAAGATAGATGATAGGAAAAACAAGTGACAAAAAGCAAGATTTCAATTTCTCTGCAGTGATGGATAAATAACATTCCACAGTGTAGCAAAAATAATAGCAGGTACTGTTTACTGGACACTTAATATATGGCAGTCATTGTGCTCTATGCCTGACACATATATTTAGTCATTTATTTATTTAATTATCTATTAAATGCTTAATAAATATGTATCTTAGCCTATAAAATACAGTTTCTGCCTCATAGTATTTATATGCTATAGTGAGGAGAGACCATAAACACAGAAAGAAATACAAACACACACACACACACTCACTTTTTAAGACCACTTTATTAGTCCTGAATATTAACTGAAAGGACTGAAGTTAAGCTGAAGCTCCAATACTTTAACCATCTGATGCACAGAACTAACTCATTGGGAAAGACCGTGATGCTGGGAAAGACTGAAGGCAGGAGAAGAAGGGGACGACAGAGGATGAGACGTTTGGATGGCATCACTGACTCGATGGACATGAGTTTGAGCAAACTCCAGGAGTTGGTGATAGACAGGGAAGCCTGGCATGCTGCAGTCCAGGGGTCGCAAAGAGTTGGACATGACTGAGCAATTCAGCTAAACTGATTGAGTATATAATTGACATACAAAATACTGTACCTACTTAGCGTATACAATTGGGTGAGTTTGAAGATAAGCATATACCCACAAAACTATCACCACAATCCATGCCATAAATATATCCATCACCTTCAAAAAGTTTCCTTCTGTCATTATTATTATTATTTGTGATAAAACGGTTAACATAAGATCTACCTTCTTAACAAAATTTTAAGTAGATACTACTCATAATACTAGTATTGTTAACTACAGGTGCAATGCTGGGCAGGAAATCTCTAGGAATTTTTCATCTTACATCACTGAAAGCTTATACCTTTTGACTATGCACGCATGCTCAGTTGCTTCAGCTGTGTCCGAGTCTTTGCTACTATAGCTATGGACTATAGCCTGCCAGGCTCCTCCATCCATGGCGATTGTCCAAGCAAGAACACTGGAATGGGCTGCCATGCCCTCCTCCAGGGGATCTTCCTGACCCAGGGTTAGAACCCACTTCTCTTAGCTCTCCTGCATTGGCAGGTGGGTTCTTTACCACTAATGCCACATCCCAATTACCCCTCTCCACGGTACAGCATTCTACTCCCTGCTTTTGTGGGTTTGACTATTTTAGATTACTCATGTAAGTGAGATATGGGCTTTCCAGTGACACTAGTGGTAAAGAACCCGTCTGCTAATGCAGGAGACATCAGATACATGGGTAGCATCTCTGGGTCGGGAAGATTTTTAATGACACATATCAGAATTAACTAATGCTTAAGGAATCACCCTCACATCCCACCAGTAAAATGTAAAAGAAACCAAATACTCTAAAGGGAGATTTGAAATTTTATTTTCAATCACCTTCACAATATACACTTTGGGACTGGAATGAAAACTGACTTTTCCCAGTCCTGTGGCCGCTGCTGAGTTTTCCAAATTTGCTGACATACTGAGTGCAGCACTTTCACAGCATCATCTTTTAGGGTTTGAAATAGTTCAACTGGAATTCCATCACCTTCACTAGCTTTGTTCATAGTGATGCTTCCTAAGGCCCCCTTGACTTCGAATTCTGGGATGTCTGGCTCTAGGTGAGTGATCACACCATCGTGATTATCTGGGTCATGAAGATCTTTTTTGTATAGTTCTTTTGTGTATTCTTGCCGCCTCTTCTTAATAACTTCTGCTTCTGTTAGGTCCTTGACATTTCTGTCCTTTATTGAGCCCATCTTTGCATGAAATGTTCCCTTGGCATCTCTAATTTTCTTGAAGAAATCTCTAGTCTTTCCCATTCTATTGTTTTCCTCTATTTCTTTGCACCAATCACTGAGGAAGGCTTTCTTATCTCTCCTTGCTATTCAACTCTGCATTCAAATAGATACATCTTTCCTTTTCTCCTTTGCTTTTCACTTCTCTTCTTTTCACAGCTATTTGTAAGGCCTCCTCAGACAACCATTTTGCCTTTTTGCCTTTCTTTTTCTTGGGGATGGTCTTGATCGCTGTCTCCTGCACGATGTCATGAACCTCCATCCATAGTTCTTCAGGCACTCTGTCTATCAGATCTAAACACTTGAATCTATTTCTCACTTCCACTGTATAATCATAAGGGATTTAATTTAGGTAATACCTGAATGGTCTAGTGGTTTTCCCTACTTTCTTCAATTTCGGTCTGAATGTAGCACTAAGGAGTTCATGATCCAAACTACAGTCAGCTCCCAGTCTTGTTTTTGCTGACTGTGTAGAGCTTCTCCATCTTTGGCTGCAAAGATATAATAGGTCTGATTTTGGTATAGACCATCTGGTAATGTCCATGTGTAGAGTCTTCTCTTGTGTTGTTGGAAGTGGGTGTTTGCTATGACCAGTGCGTTCTCTTAGCAAAACTATATTAGGCTTTGCCCTACTTCATTCTGTACTTCAAGGCCAAATTTGCCTGTTACTCCAGGTATTTCTTGACTTTCTACTTTTGTATTCCAGTCTCCTATAATGAAAATAACATCTTTTTTGGGGTGTTTATTCTAGAAGGTCTTGTAGGTCTTCATAGAACTGTTCAACTTCAGCTTCTTTAGCATTACTGGTCAGGGTATAGACTTGGATTACTGTTATATTGAATGGTTTGCCAAAGAAAGGCAATGATAAAGAATGCTCAAACTACTGCACAATTGCACTCATCTCACATGCTAGTAAAGTAATGCTCAAAATTCTCCAAGCCAGGCTTCAGTAGTACATGAACCATGAACTTCCAGATGCTCAAGCTGGGNAAATGCTGGACTGGAAGAAACACAAGCTGGAATCAAGATTGCTGGGAGAAATATCAGTAATCTCAGAGATGCATATGACACCACCCTTATGGCAGAAAGTGAAGAGGAACTAAAAAGCCTCTTGATGAAAGTGAAAGAGGAGAGTGAAAAAGTTGGCTTAAAACTCAACATTCAGAAAACTAAGATCATGGCATCTGGTCCCATCACTTCATGGCAAATAGATGGGAAATAATGGAAGCAGTGAGAGACTTAATTTCTTGGGTCTCCAAAATCACTGCCGATGGTGACCACAGCCATGAAATTAAAAGACGCCTGCTCCTTGAAAAGAAAAGCTATGACCAACCTAGACAGCATATTAAAAAGCAGAGACATTACTTTGCCAACAAAGGTCTGTCTAGTGAAGGCTATGGTTTTTCCTGTGGTCATGTATGGATGTGAGGGTTGGACTTTGAAGAAAGCTGAGTACCAAAGAATTGATGCTTTTGAATGGTGGTGTTGGAGAAGACTCTTGAGAGTCCCTTGGACTGCAAGGAGACCCAACCAGTCCATCCTAAAGGCAATCAGTCTTGAATATTCATTGGAAGGACTGATGCTGAAGCTGAAACTCCAATACTTCAGCCACCTGATATGAAGAGCTGACTCATTTGAAAAGACCCTGATGCAGGGAAAGACTGAAGGTGGGAGGAGATGGGGACGACAGAGGATGAGATGGTTGGATGGCATCACCAACTCAATGGACACGAATTTGAGTAAACTCCGGGAGTTGGTGATAGGGAAGCCTGGCGTACTGCAGTCCATGGGGTTACAAAGAGTCGGACGCAACTGAGCAACTGAACTGAACTGAATATACACTTTCTTCAGCAATTCTTTCTCTTGGAAAATATTCCTAAAAAATCATCAAATATGAGCTAGCTGTACATTCAAAAATCTTCCATTGCTATAAAAGTAAAGAAAACTATTTAAATATCCAATGATAGCAAAAATGATTTTAAAATATCATGATACAAACATTTATACGGTCATTACAATCATATTTTGTAACAATTTTGTGATTATAAAATGATTGTGATATAAATAATAAGTTCAAAAAGCATGATAAAAAATTTTACATGCACTGGGACTTCCCTGGTGCTCCAGTGGTTAAGATATGCATTGGGTGCAGATTCAATCCCTGGTTGGGGAACTAAGATCCCACATGCCTCCTGGCCAAAAAGCTAAAACAGAAACAATACTGTAACAAACAAAGACTTTTAAAATGGTTCCACACAACAGCAACGACAACAGAAACTTTCCGTACATGAACATATCTATGCCTGCAAATAACAGGAAGTAGAAAGCTAACAGGTTACTAATGGCTTTCTCCAAGAGGTCAGATGATAGCTGATCATTTTCAAAATATCCACAGTAAATATGTATTACTGTTTTTCCCCCCAGCTTTACTGAGGTATGACCGACAAATAATAACTATATATATTTAAGGTGTACAATGTGATGTTTTGATTTATGTATACACTGTGACATGACGGAGATTTTATTATCCCAAATTGTACAACCCTCAAGAAATCCAGGGAAATTTCTAGGCTGCGATATCATGACACTTGCTTTCAAACAAAGCCTGGCAATTTCCATGGACCCCTGAGGATAGCACTGCTGCCTGAGTCTGTCTCTCTAATCTCAGGAAAGTTGGCAAGGATCTCCAGGGAGACCCTCACACCCACTCTTGTGTTGGATTCTCTTTCTCATGTGATTTAGGTGTATTGATTGGCTTTTCCCTTCATCTGACCTTGGCTGCAAAAATTGTGTTGAAATGTCTTGGAGGCATGCTTCCCTGAGACTCATGATGGTAGAACGCTTCCCCTCTTATGTACTTTTCCTGATTTAAGTGGAAATACATGAGAGGTGGTATCAATTCGCTGAGACCATTTGCATATGGTACCCTAGTAGCCAGGCTCTCCACATTTCCTACCTGCCAAGTTCCCTCATGTACCAGCAGAACAGGGGAGAAAGAGTAGAGAGTCATTTTAGGAGGATCCAGGACACTTGTTTTGCTACTCTCTCTACTGCTCTCTCACCAAATCAGGGTCCCTTTATTTTTTAATACATGTAAAGCTGAGAAACCAATGAAACCGAAGATACACTACAAACATCTTTTGCCACAACAGCCATATCTAGCCAGCTTCAGAAGTGTATATACAATTGATTCTTTAGTGTGCAAACACACAATGGAAACCAAATTTTCAACCTATTTTGTATGCATGTGTTATTTAGTGGCTAAGTCTTATCCAACTCTTTGAGACTCTATGGACTGTAGCCTGCCAGGCTTCTCTGTCCATGGGACTTTGCAGGCAAGAATACTGGTGTGGGTTGCTATGTCCTCCTCCAGGGGATTTTCCCCACCAAGAGAAAGAACCTGCACCTCCTACATTGCAGGCAGATTCTTTACCAATGAGCCATCTGGGAATAGTCTGACTTAAAGGATCATGAGGGTAAATCAGTAAGTTTTCCCAGGATGATCACACCTAATGATTGCAACGTTCCTTGTATCAATTCTAAAATTTTACTTAATTTTATTTTATTAAAGCCTTTTATGAAAAACTTTCCTTGCACGATCATGACAACTCATGTGGATTTTAGAAAAGAAGTGATACCATGAAAAGGTGGTTGCTGAAGGGTAATTTCGTCAGCATTCTCACAAATCACACATGTTTTCTGTCTGATTTGCCGAGAAGGAAATGTCTCAGGACACAAAGAGCGTCCTCCATATTTTAGTTTGATTTCCAGTCCTAATTATGTTTGCTTAAACTCAACACACTTGTGATTCCACAAGGAGGATGTTGTTGTATGATGTTATTTCAGCTTTTTAAAATGTCTAAAGTTGATTTCCTTTCCTGGAAATTGAACTCCTACTGTCATCCAAAGATATAAGCATCTAGGGGAACTTACTTTGATCACATATGACAGAAAAGATTCTGTCATACAGAGTGAAGTAGGTCAAAAAGAGAAAAACAAATATCATATGTTAACACATACATGTGGAATCTAGGAAAATGGTATTAATGAACCTATTTACAAAGCAGAAATAGAGACAGGGATGTACAGAACAAACGTATGGACATCCAGGGAGGAAGAGGAGGTGAGATGAATTGAGAGACTGGGATTGATGTATATACACTACTATGGATAAGATGGGTAACTAATGAGAACCTCCTGGACAGCACAGTAAGTGCTCTGTAGTGACCTGAATGGGAAGGAAATCCAAAACAGAGGGGATTCACAATGTGAACAGCTGGTTTGCTTGGTATACAGCAGAAACTTACAAAACATCATAAAGAAACTATATGCCAATAACAATTGATTAAAAATAAAAAGTAAAATTAATACTCCTAGAATGAGACCAAAAAAAAGAAAAGATTTAACGTGAAGTTGACAAATTTATCCATAGCCTTTTGCAAAAAATTATAATGGAATATATAACTAGAATTATCAAATAAGAGCAATAGATTAAAAAGGGCCAACTCTTGTCAGTTCTTCCACATACACAAGCTTACATCCTCTTCCAAAAGGCACCAGTTATTATCACAAAAGGTTTTCAAATCCTATCAATTTCTTTTGAAATGCATTGCACTATTTCTCACACCTTTTCACTACCAAATTCTATATCAAACCTTCAGCATTTTTTGCGAGCTTGAACTATTACGGCATCTTGTATTTCCTCTGTCTAGTCTCTCATCTATTAATCTATCCAACTCCTAAATCCTCACTTTTATTATTTAAGTTACCTAATCAAAATATCCATCGTCATCTCCCCAGTCAAAATCTTCTCAACACTGGTTAATTCCAGTGTACCAGATCCACAAC
Source organism: Neotragus pygmaeus (assembly GCA_006410875.1). Classification (NCBI taxonomy): domain Eukaryota; kingdom Metazoa; phylum Chordata; class Mammalia; order Artiodactyla; family Bovidae; genus Neotragus; species Neotragus pygmaeus. The sequence continues at coordinate 9,868 of SJYV01011052.1, read as the reverse complement.
AGAGGAAGTAATGTGACGATGGGCGCTGGAGAAGTTGCAGGAAAACAGACAGGGTCTCCATTTTCCATGACGAGGGGGAACTGCCTGAACTCTGAGCCACAGGGCTTCCGGAACCAATGTTTCATTTCCTTGGTCTTGGTCATGTTCAGAAACATGAACTCAAACTCCAGGAACTGCCCCACTGAGATCATTCCAAGAGTCAAAGAGTAAGGAGAGGTCACGGTAACCGGAGCCTCATGTTACAGTTTGAAGCCAAAAGTTAAGAAGAAAAGGCAGATTAGCGGAGTAAAGCCTTTTTCTTGCATCTCCCAGATGTGCCCAACCAGGAGAGCATAGGGTAATGCTATTTTTGAAATCACATCCAAGAAAATAAGGGTTAAATAGGACCCACTACAGCACTTGCTGGTGCCCTTTCTTTCTTAGAAAGTGGACAAGAAAATATTTAATTTTTCAACGAGAATACATATGGAAACCACCTGGAAAACTGGGACATATGCTTACTTAGTGTGAGTCAGCTGGGGCTGCCACAGCAGAATTCCACACATGGGGTGGCTTAAAAAGCAGAGATGTATTTTTCACAATTCTGGAGGCTGTGAATCAGATTGAGGTGTTGGGCAGGTTTCATTTCTTCCAAGACCCCTCTCCTTGGTTTGCCAATGCAGGAGACGCAGATGTGGTTTTGATCCCTGAGTCGGGAAGATCCCCTGTAACAAGAAATGGCACCCCACTCCAGGATTCTTGCCTGGGAAATCCCATGGGCAAAGGAGCCTGGCGGAATACAGTATTTAGGGTTGCAAAGAGGTGGACATGACTGAGCAACTGAGCACTCAGCATGCACAGCTTCTCACTACATCCTCACATGGTTTGTGGGTATGTGTGTCTTACTCTCTTTTTATTTTTCATTTATTAGACTTTTTATTTTGTATTGGTGTATAGCCAGCTGACAGTGTTGTGATAGTTTCAAGTGAACAGTGAAGGGACTCAGTCATACATATGCATGTATCCAATTCTTCCCCAAATTCCCCTCCCATCCAGGCTGCCACATGACATTGAGCAGAGCTCCCTGTGCTATACAGGTCCTTGTTGGTTACTCATTTTTGTTTGTTTGTTTGTTTTAATTTTTTTATTTATTTATTTTTTAATTTGACTTTACAATACTCTATTGGGTTTGCCATACGTCGACATGAATCCACCACAGGTGTACACAAGCTCCCAATCCCGAATCCCCCTCCCTCTTCCCACCCCACAACGTCTCTCTGGATCATCCCCGTACACCAGCCCCAAGCATCCTGCATCCTGTATCAAACATAGACTGGTGATTCGTTTCTTACATAATAGTATATATGCTTCAATGCCATTCTCCCAGATCATCCCGCCCTCTCCTACTCCCTCTGAGGCCAAAAGTCCATTCTCTATGTCTGTGTCCTTTTGTTGTCTCACATACAGGGTCATCATTACTATCTTTCTAAATTCCATATA
>SJYV01011048.1:90660-104601 GCA_006410875.1 Neotragus pygmaeus | reverse complement strand
CAACTATATGGCAATAAAATAGATAACCTGGAAGAAAGGAACAGATTCTCAGAAAAGTTCAATCTGCCAAGACTGAAATAGGAAGAAATAGAAATTATGAACAACCCAGTTACAAGCACTGAAATTGAAACTGTGATCAAATATCTCCCAAAACACAAAAGCCCAGGACCAGATGGCTTCACAGGAGAATTCTATCAAACATTTAAAGAAGAGCTAATGCCTACCTTTCTAAAACTCTTTCCAAAAGTTGCAGAGGAAGGAACACTTCCAAATTCATTCTATGAGGCCACCATCACACTGAAACTGAAATCAGACAAAGACAACACAAAAAAAGAAAATTACAGGCCAATGTCACTCATGAACATAGCTGCAAAAATCCTCAATAAAATTTTAGCAAACAGAATTCAGCAACACATCAAAAAGCTCATACACCATAATCAAGCTGGGTTTATTCCAGGGATGCAAGTATTCTTCAATATATGGAAATCAATCAATGTTATACACCATATAAACAAATTGAAAGATCAAAACCGTATGATCATCTCAATAGATGCAGAAAAAGCTTTTGACAAAATTCAGCACCTATTTATGATTAAAACTATTAAACAAATGGGCACAGAGGGAACCTACCTCAACTTAAGAAAGGCCATATATGATAAGCCTACAGCAAATATTATTCTCAATGGTGAAAAACGGAAAACACTCCCTCTAAGATCAGGAACAAGACAAGGGTGTCCACTTTTGCCACTAATGTTCAACATAGTTCTGGAATTCCTACCTACAGCAATCAGAGAAGAAAAATAAATAAAAGGAATCCAGATGGGAAAAGAAGAAGTAAAGCTCTCACTGCTTGCAGATGACATGATTCTGTACATAGAAAACCCTAAAGATAGTATGAGAAAATTACTAGAGCTAATCAGTGAATTTAACAAAGTTTCAGGATACAAAATCAATACACAGAAATCACCTACATTTCCATATACTAACAATGAAAATCAGAAAGAGCAATTAAGGAATAAATCCCATTCACCATTGCAACAAAAAGTATTAAATATCTAGGAATAAACTTATCTAAGGAGACTAAAGAATTGTACACAAGAAAGTATAAGACCCTAATGAAAGAAATCAAAATGATATAAACAGATGGAGAGATATTCCAGGTTCCTGGGTAGAAAGAATCAATATTGTGAAAATGACTGTACTACCAAATGCAATCTACAGATTGAATGTGATCCCTGTCAAATTACCAATGGCCTTTTTCACAGAACTAGAACAAAAAAATTCACAATTCATATGGAAACACAAAAGAGCCTGAATAGCCAAAGCAGTCTTGAGAAAGAAGAATGGAGCTGGAGGAATTAAGCTTCCTAACTTCAGGTTATATTACAAAGCTACAGTCATCAAGACAGTATGGTACTGGCACAAAAACAGAAATATAGACCAATGGAACAAGATAGAAAGCCCAGAGATAAACCCATGCACCTATGGGTACCTTATCTTTCACAAAGGAGGCAAGACTATACAATGAAGAAAAGATAGTGTCTTCAATAAGTGGTGCTGGGAAAACTGGACAGCTAAGTGTGAAAGAATTAAATTCGAACCCTTCCTAACACCATACACAAAGATAAACACAAAATGGATGAAAGGCCTAAATGTAGAACCATAAACAATACAACTCTTAGAGGAAAACATAGGCAGAACACTCTCTGACATAAATCACAGCAAGATCCTCTATGATCCACCTTCCAAAGTAATGGAAATAAAAACAAAAATAAAGTGGGACCTAATTAAACTTAAGAGCTTTTGCGCAGCAAAGAAAACTATAAACAAGGTGAAAACAAATGAAACAGCTGACAAAGGATTAATCTTCAAAATATACAAGCAGCTCATGTAACTCAATACTAGAAAAACAAACAACCCAATCAAAAAGTGGGCAGAAGACCTAAAAAGACATTTCTCCAAAGAAGACATACAGATGACTAATAAACACATGAAAAGATGCTCAATATCACTCATTATTAAAGAAATGCAAATCAAAACTACAATNGAATCCCCAAAGTTGTATTAGATTTACTTTTATGTTTATATAAAGAACCAATATTTTTAAAATCATGGTTCATCATTCCTAATTTGTGTATGCCAATTTGTCTCTTAGTTGATTGAATATCAAGTCATTTTTCTTAATCAAGAGAAGTTTATTCATATCTCTATTTGTTAAGTGTATATATTGATACTTGGGCTTCCCTGGTGGCTCAGATGGTAAAGAATTTGCTGCAAGGGGAAATAGATGGGGAAACAGGGGAAACAGTGGCTGACTTCATTTTGGAGGACTCCAAAATCACTGCAGATGGTGACTGCAGCCATGAAATTAGAAGACGCTTAGTCCTTGGAAGAAAAGTTATGACCAACCTAGATAGTATATTCAAAAGCAGAGACATTACTTTGGCGACTAAGGTCTGTCTAGTCAAGGCTATGGTTTTTCCTGTGGTCGGGTATGGATGTGAGAGTTGGACTGTGAAGAAAGCTGAGCGCTGAAAAATTGATGCTTTTGAACTGTGGTGTTGGAGAAGACTCTTGAGAGTCCCTTGGACTGCAAGGAGACCCAACCAGTCCATTCTGAAGGAGATAACCTTTTCTTTGGAAGGAATGATGCTAAAGCTGAAACTCCAGTACTTTGGCCACCTCATGCGAAGAGTTGACTCATTGGAAAAGACTCTGATGCTGGGAGGGGTTGGGGGCAGGAGGAGAAGGGGACGACTGAGGATGAGATGGCTGGATGGCATCACGGACTCAATGGACGTGAGTCTGAGTGAACTCCGAGAGATGGTGATGAACAGGGAGGCCTGGCGAGCTGCAATTCATGGGATCGCGAAGAGCCGGACTTGACTGAGTGACTGAACTGAACTGTACTGTTATGTTAAGATTCACCTGTACTTTGGAATCTTCATGAAACGTACTTTCTTTTGGAATACATTTTATTGCTAACTTTCACCTCAGTGTAGAAATACTGTTGTTCTGCTTGTTTTTCTTCAGTGCCACCAAAATAAAACTCATTTTTCATTAACAACAACAACAAAAAATCCCACCACAGCAGTACTCATGTTAGAGATTGATTAAATAACCAGAAGACTGGAATCTTGAAGGGCACACTGAGAATCCTGCCTACCACTCAAGCCAGAAGTAGACAGCTGCATCAGTCCAGTCCATTTTGGGACAGCCTGGAAGGACATGGTGAAGGGTAATCCTCCCAGGGAAGAACTTTGAGCAGTGCACCTGTCGTTTCTTCTGCCAGGAGAGATGGCCACAAGTATGAGTGCATATCCATGCCTAGGTCATGTCCACTTCATTGGTTGAAGGATCAAGGACTTTGAGGATGCATAATTGAACATTTGGGACAAGGAGGTCCAGGGAAAAAGTATGTGGATACACCTGTCCAAATGTATACATGATATGAAGATACTTGTGTCTTGTGAGAATTCTCTGTAAATAAGCTTACCAGAGCAGAATTTTAATAATCCGATGGATAGGTATTCATCATCTAGACCTCAATCAGTCTCTTTCTCTAGCATTCAGGTCATAATCCAATGAACTCAAGAACCAAGTGGCCAAATCGCAAGGATAGAGGTTTTGCTCAGCAACAGGGGCTTCTCCTCAGCACGACTGATCTCACTATAATCACTGCTGAAGGCCCAATCTGCAAAAAGCAGAGGCCAATACCGAGCCCTCAATATGATACCAGTCTCTAGATTAGTCTGCCTGCTACTACCAGGTGGCAGGTGATTACACTGACTCACTTCCATTAATGAAGGGGCAGTGCTTTGTCCATGTTCAAAAACTCTAGAAATGGATTTTCCTTCCCACCTGAACTGCTTTTGAGAAACCAACATTTATAGACTTGAAAAATGCCTTATTCAACATAATGGTATTCCAATCAGCATCACTTCTAAATGAGGAGCCCATTTCACAGGAAATGAGTGCAGAAATGGAGCAGCGTTCATGGAATTCATTGTTCTTGTGTTTCCCATCATCCTGAAGTAAAATGACTTTTGGGAGACTCACTTATGCGAGTACAAAAGCATCAATTCTTCAGTGCTCAGTCTTCTTTATGAAGACTCACATCTATACATGACTACTGGAAAAACCATAGCTTTGACTATATGGACCTTTGTTAGCAAAATGATGTCTCTGCTTTTTAATATGCTCTCTAGGTTGGTCATGGCTTTTCTTCTAAGGAGCAAAGTGTCTTTTAATATAATGGCTACAGTCACCATCCACAGTGATTTTGGAGCCCAAAATGTGTCATTGTTCCCACTTTTCCCCCATCTATTTGCCATGAAGTGATAGGTCCGGATGCCATGATCTTAGTTTTCTGAATGTTGAATTTTAAGCCAGTTTTTTTCACTATCCTCTTCACCCTCATCAAGAGGCTCTTTAGTTCCTCTTCACTTTTTGCCATTAGAGTGGTATCATCTGCATATGTGAGGTTGTTAATATTTCTCCCAGAAGTCTTGATTTCAGCTATGATTCACCCAGCTCAGCATTTCAGATGATGTACTCTGCATACAAATTAAATAAGCAGGGCAACAATATACAGCCTTGATGTATTCCTTTCCGAATTTGGAACCAGTCCATTGTTCCCTGGCCAGTTCTAACTGTTGCTTCACGATCTGCATACAGGTTTTTCAGAGGACAGGTAAAGTGGTCTGGTATTTCCATCTCTTTAAGGATTTTCCACAGTTTGTTGCGATTCACACAGTCAAAGTATTTAGCATAGTCAATGAAACAGAAATAGATGTTTTTCTGGAATTGCCTTGGTTTCCCTGGTGGCTCAGACAGTAAAGAATTGGCTTGCAATGCAGGAGACACAGGTTTGATCCCTGGGTTGGGAATGGCTACATCCTGTAACTTTTCCACACAGGTTTGATCCTCTGGAAAAAGGAATGGCTACCCACTCCAGTATTCTTGCCTGGAGAATTCCATGGACAGAGAAGCCTGGCTGGCTACAGTCCAAGAGGCCCCAGTGAGTCGGATGCGACTGAGCAACTAACAGTGGATAATTGTAAATCTAATTGAAGCAGAATGTCTAGTGGCCAAAACATTCAAGAATGAATGTTGAGTCACCTCCCAGGAAAAGAACCATGAAGAGCTGAGTGCTGGTTGAAGACAAGGGCATTAAAAGAAGGTAGTTATAAATACCAGCAATGTGACTTGCTGCACAAACCAGGACTGTAATATACTATTTAGCCTGATGAGTTAACACATCCCTCCTCAAGGGGAAAACAAATAAATAAGAAAGCAAACTATGTTTTCAAAGAAAATTCTTAGGACCAAAGCCAGACTTTACTGACATAGAATCATAGCATTAAAGCTTCACTGGTTTTTCTTAACCTCTGGAAGGCAATTTCCTTGAATGTCATATTCTAGGGAACTTCAGCAATATCCAGCACCGCCCTACAGCACAGCAAACATGTCAGTGTTTCTCACTGATAGTTTTAATAGGATTATGTTTTTAAGTAATTAACTTTGTTGTGAAGATGGTGGGAATTTATTTTTCTAGCACATTCTCAAGGTCCTGAATCTTCTAAATCTGAAAATAAACAGGTATTTCATTAACCAAAGATCCCAAAATACCTATGTGGTACAACACATTGTGAAGGATACAAAAAGGAGCTTACAGTGCATGTGGGATTATAAAATGAAACCTCATGGAAAGTTACAGGATACAAAATCAACACACATAAATAAGTTGCATTTCTATACACTAACAGAACAATCTCAAATGGAACTTAAGAAAACAATTCCATCTAAAAGAGCAGCAAAAATAAAACTTAAAAATAAGCCTAACAAAGAAGGTGAAGGATTTGTACACTGAAAACTACCCAAACATCACTGAAAGAAATTAGAGAAGACACAAATAAATAGACAGGCATCCCATGTTCATGGATTGGAAGATTGAATATTGTTAAGATGCCCATACTAACCAAAGCAATCTACAGTATAATTCCTGTCAAAATTCTAAAGTCATCTTTTACAGAAATAGAAAATTAGATTTTAATATTCCTATGGAATCTCAAGGGATGCCAAACAGATAAAAAAAATTTTTTTAAGAATAAAATTGGAAGACTTACATTCCTGATTTCAAAATATATTTCAAAGCTATAGTAATTAAAATAGTATGTTACTGGTATAAAGACATACAAATAGATCAATGGAACAGAATAGAGATTCTGGAAATAAACCCTCATGTATATGGTCAAATGCTCTTCTACATGGGTGTTAAGACTATTCAATGGAGAAATGAGTGCTTTAAAAAGAAACGGTGTTGGGAAAACTTGATATCCACATAAAAAAGAATGAAGCTGTACCTTACCTTATACCATAAACAAAAATTAACTCAAAGCAGATTAAAGACCCAAATGTAAGACCTAAAACTATAAAACTCCTGGAAGAAAACAGGGAAGAAGCTTCATGACATTGGACATGGTAATAATTTCTTGGATATCACACTAAAAGCACAGACAACAAAAGAAAAAATAGACAAATGCTGTAATGCTGAGAAGGCTAGTGCAGGAGAGGGAGTTCAGTTTAGACACATGGAGTGATTTAAGTTTTAAATGTCTCTTAGACATGCAAGTGGAGATAACATGCATGCATTTGAATCTGAGTCTGCAGTTTAGGAGTAAGTTGTCATTTTGAGGTATAAATTTAGGAATTGTTGAAATACACACCATATTTAAAGCTCTAAAGCTATGTGAGATCATCTAGGGAGACAGTATATTCAAGGGAAGAAGGCCCAGGATCCAGATTTGGGGCCCTACAATATTTAGTGGTGGGAATGAAAAGAAACAACTAAAAAAGAAGAATGAAACAGGGAAGAAATCAGGGAAATGTGGTTTATGGAAACCCAAGGTTTCCGTGGAAGAGTGAGTGACTGACTGTGTCACATACTGCTGAGAAGTTAAAGGCAATGTGTAGCAGACAAGGGACTAGAAGTGACAGTTTCAGTGGAGTAGAGGATGCAGAAGTCAGACTCCTCTGGATTAGAGTATGAACAGGAGATGGCAATATTCAGGCCTATCCTCTTGTTGAGCCCATCATATCTTACTGCCTCAGGAATCTGCTTCATCCTTCCAATTCTTGCAGTAACTCCAGTTTGTTGCACCTTATTAGATTCATTCTCTTCCACTTGCAAAAATGTTTATATCTCTCCATTCCTCAAAGATATAATTACCATCTTCCTTCCTAATTTATCAATAGAAGGCCATAGTCTACCTCCTCTTAGATGAGGAAGGACTGTTGGATTCTCTAGGACTTTTCAGTTTGCTTTCAAGCTGAGCAGCAAACTCATCAGCTTCATTAGTCATCATTCACTAAAAAAAAAAAAATCAACCTATTCCATTAATGACAAAAATACAACCATCACAGCTTTGGAAAGTCTTCAGATGTATGTATAGTCATGCATTTGCACCATTAATATGGTTTTAATCACAGGGAAAATTTTGCCATTCATCCCCCAAGAAACACTCTGTTCTCAGAAATGCAACTTAATTTTAATCCAGTCTAAATGAAATAAAGCAATTAAAATATGTGGTGTTATCCAAAGCCAAAAAGCCATGGCAGTGGGGGTGGATGAGTGGCTCTCATCAACCAAAAGGGGACAAATGCATAATTACCCACTGAAGAGGTACAATTCATCCTTTATCAACCCTTCTTAGGGAAAATCATTCTCTTGTGTGTGTCCTTTTATGCTTTAAATTCATCATTAACAAATATTGATTATCCCTTTACCCAATGCTACACACAGATGGTGAAGGGTAGGGTAGTTTGAAAATATAAGCCCCCTCACCCCCAAACACAGGGAGATTCAAATATGTCTACCTAGGTGCTGGATTGAGGGGGTTAAGGGTCAGAAGCATAGAAGTTTATCTTTAAGCTGTTATCATCCAATAATAACAAAGACTATGCCTCCCATAATTTAAATAGAGTAATGATAAAGAATTTTCCCATAACATTTGCATTTCTTAGAATACAAAGAGGGTGAAGACATTTCATTGAGCATTTACTGCCTGCCAGGTACTATTCTCGGAGAAGGCAATGGCACCCCACTCCAGTACACTTGCCTGGAAAATCCCATGGATGGAGGAGCCTGGTAGGCTGCAGTCCATGGGGTCACTAAGAGTCAGACACAACTGAGCGACTTCACTTTCACTTTTCACTTTCATGCATTGGAGAAGGAAAAGGCAACCCACTCCAGTGTTCTTGCCTGGAGAATCCCAGGAATGGGGGAGCCTGGTGGGCTGCCGTCTATGGGGTCGCATAGAGTTGGACACGACTGAAGTGACTTAGCAGCAGGTACTATTCTAAATGGTTAACATATATGAACTCACTTAATCCTCTGTAGAACCCTATGAGTTAGGTATGATTACCATTCTCATTGTTATAAATGAAGAAACCAAGGCACAGAAAGATTAAGGAAAACTAATTAATTGAGGATTGGGGTAAGGTGGAATACGGTTTAGAAGATTACTGCATGTTCTGTGCCTTAATACCAACGGTCTCTTCCATGAGTACAGATGTAATGTGCCTCTTCCATCCCTGCTAGGACTGAGATACAGTTCCAAAAAAGAACCACACTTCAGGGTTGAGAAAACACTCAAGGCAAAGCACCACTCCCAGGACAGTTATAGCATCCAAAGAAATATCCCCACAAAGGCTAAGATATAGCTCCCAAGGAAAGCCTTCCTACTGTATAGCTAAGATAGGGTCCACAAGGAAACTTCCTCCCCTAGTACTGACATAAACATGCAAGAAAAAGTGCCATACCTTGGCTGAAAATAGAGTACCCAATGAAAAGTCCTCTCCAGGGCTTAGAGGGAACTTAACAGGAAGATACCCTCCCACCAAAAAAAGGGTTGATGTTCAGAACTTGTTGGAGAGACCCAGAAATGTATGGCTGAGAATTTTTGTGGTGCTGCAAACCTACCCTCTAGGATTAGAGGTATAGCACCCAAGGAAGAATCCCTTTGGCTAAGGCTGAAATCAAACATGCAAGGATAAGCCCCTCCTTTAACACTACTTGGGTAGAAGGCCTTAGGAAGAGTTCCTTCCTGCCTCCATGGGGTTGAGACAGAGCACTCAAGTAAAAGCACCTCCCACCCATGGCAAAGACAGAGCATCCAAGGGAAAACCCTGGCCCCAGGGCTAATATAAAGCACCCAAAGTAGAGTCCCTCCTCACAGGACTGAGAAACAGAATCAAACATCCCCAAACCCAGGGCTGAGATGGAGTAATCAAGGAAGAGACTCCCCACTACATGGCTGATAAGCAAGCAAAATAGCAAGGAAAATCCCTTTCCCCAAAATAGCTGAGATGGAGAGCACNGTAAAAATCTTAACGACGCAGTGATTCAAGTTTTCGTAACTTCAATGATGTGTTAGAGGACAATGCATCTTGGTTTGAAGAATTTGTTGTATCCGAAGGCCGGAACAGTACTCGACCACGATGATTAAATACATAAAATGATGGGTGATTCCTTAGTGTGTCAAATGTCCTTAAAAAAAGAAAAGCATCAATTTTAGATAAACCTTGATAAAAGCCTATTTGAAAATAAGTAGGCTTCTAAATAAAATTATGAATTTGCTATGGGTTGTATTTTTAACTAAGTTTAAATCCATAAAATTAGACTATAATTGGTAATCATACTATATTCACTTTTTGCCTGTACAATGAAAATAAGAAACCCAGAAAAGCAACATAATACCCTTGAAAATTTTTAATTCAGGCATTCCTTCCAGGATAACTATGAAAACAAATAATCACTCAACTTTAATCACCTCTGTGAATCTACCACTAGCCCACGCCAAATAGTCCTTAAAAAACAAACAAACAGTACATAGATTGTACCTTTGATTAGTCTAACTTGATCTGTCTTCGAAGAATCAAGTACAATGAAAGATCCCTTTCGGCCCTTCATGTATTTTGCTACCACCTACTTAATGCCATTCTGTTTTACTGCTTTCTTTCTTGGCCCCTCGCCTGTGATTCCTGGTAGACTCTTTGTAAGAACAGTAGTGGGTGGTGATAGTGGAGTATTCTTTTCTTCTTTCCAGCGAGATATATATAGTCTAAAAAAAGTTCACAAACACCGAAGTGTACAGCTTTTGGTGTTGATTTGTTTTTAAATATTAATTTCCTGGAAGGAAAGAGAACTCTTCTTTTGATAAAAACTCAAATCTCAAAGTCAGCCCACCTAAAACTCCAAGCATATCCCCACATAAAGGGAAGCCTGACATGTGATTATATGAAATGTAAATTTAAAAGTAAAAGTAAAAAGGGAGTGAATTTCCTGTAATACATAAATATGTACTATGAATTCTTCTAGGGAAATACTGTGTTAAAATTTCTAGGATCAAGAATGTGGGTAAAGTCCAGAGATTGAATTGAACAAAGCTAAAGGATGATTCTGTGAAAGTAAGCAATACAGAAAAGTCATGAATATAGCTTAGAAGTAGTATAGGAGGAAAAAACAAAGCAGAATAACAAATATACTTTAGTCCGAGGATAGAAAAGGGCCTGAGAGCAGAGTTTATGTCACAGACTAGGTTCAAGGGATGGAGGAAACATAAAACCCCTTAATCTTCCAAAGACTAAGCTGGGACAAGAGGATAAAAAGTGGAAAAAGAGAGGGAGGGAGGGCAAGGAAAGGAAAAGAGAAAGGAGACAGGGAAGCAAAGTGGTGAGGGGTGGAGGAGGGGGTAGAGGAGAGGGAAGAAGGGGAGGAAAGAAGGAAAACATTCCTGAGGGAATATCTTCCTTATGTATCTATTTTCATCCATCTATCCAACCAACAAAACAAGTAATTTTAAGAAACCATAATATAACATCTTATTCTAATGTCAACAGTCTGTCATTCAACTTCCATTTTTCCTGTCAAATCAAACACTGACTCAATTTTTTTACCTCATTACTCATACAAACTGCATGATCAAAATGTAAAAACAAAACCAACTTTTATGTACTAGAAAACATAATTTTAAGCTATGTAAATGAAGCAAAACCCCCATGAAATTAAATGTCTATGAAAAGGAAAAGACTTACTTATTTTTTAGTTCTGAAGTGGCATCCATGTCTTTAAACTCCCCTGCAATATGAACTATACCATAACAGGTAACTGCAAAGGCCAGAAGTGTCTGAAGAACTATCTGCGAGTATAAAGATTAAGATTACTCAACGACAAACAAACATTATGAAAATTTACAATTTTCTCTCCGTTTCTAGCCTCTATCAGGTACTTCTCCCAGATGCTATCAAGGAATCAATTCTCACTTTAAATGATTTGGACTCAAACACAATAGTATCTTCTATAAGTTCTGCGGATCAGCTGCAACAACACGCCTGGGTTCTGCTCAAATAGCAAATCAGGTACTGAGCCATTCAGAACTCAGTTATCAACTATGACCAACTTCTAAAAGCAACTATAAATGTTTTAATGTATTAGTGTTAAATAACACAAAGTATTAAAAAAAAAAAAAAANAGTGTCTGAAGAACTATCTGCGAGTATAAAGATTAAGATTACTCAACGACAAACAAACATTATGAAAATTTACAATTTTCTCTCCGTTTCTAGCCTCTATCAGGTACTTCTCCCAGATGCTATCAAGGAATCAATTCTCACTTTAAATGATTTGGACTCAAACACAATAGTATCTTCTATAAGTTCTGCGGATCAGCTGCAACAACACGCCTGGGTTCTGCTCAAATAGCAAATCAGGTACTGAGCCATTCAGAACTCAGTTATCAACTATGACCAACTTCTAAAAGCAACTATAAATGTTTTAATGTATTAGTGTTAAATAACACAAAGTATTAAAAAAAAAAAAAAAACACCCCTTACCCACTGCTGCTGCTGCTGCTGCTAAGTCGCTTCAGTCGTGTCCGACTCTGTGCGACCCCAGAGACGGCAGCCCACCAGGCTACGCCATCCCTGGGATTCTCCAGGCAAGAACACTGGAGTGGGTTGCCATTTCCTTCTCCAATGCATGAAAATGAAAAGTGAAAGTGAAGTCACTCAGTCGTGTCCGACTCTGTGCAACCCCATAGACAGCAGCCCTCCAGGCTCCTCCATCCATGGGATTTTCCAAGCAAGAGTACTAGAGTGGGTTGCCATTGCCCTCTTTGCCCTTACCCACTACCCAGCTTAAAAAAGAGAACATTACCAGTCCCTTTCAAGGCCCAGGTATCCCTCTCCAGTTATATCCCTCACCCTCCCTGCCAGTTAACTATTAGCCCCAATTGCATATTAATCAGTTCCTTGCTTTTACTTATTTTACCAGCTCTATGTGTACATCTAAAACATACATTGCTTAATTTTTCCCATTTGAGCTTTTTTTTCTTTTTGGTGAGATTCCTCCCTATTGTGGTATATAGTTATTACAGTCCATTCATTTTCACTGTATTTCATTACATGAAATTCCCATAATTTATCCATCCACTGTTGATAGCTATGTGGGCTATTTCCTGTCTGTAACTTTTACAAAGTCAGGATGGATATCTTTGTGTATGTCTCCTAACACAAGGGAATGCAATCATGGGTGTGAGAGTATACACAAATTCAACTTTATTAGGTAATACCAGACTGCTTTCCAAAGAGGTTGTGCAAGCATGTAAGCAAAAATTTGCAGTGTTTGATATTAACCAACATGGGATTACAGGCATATTTATTTTCCTGATTGTAATTATCTGTATTTATCAAATTTTTTCATTTGTAAACAGAAGAAAGTTATTTTAAAGATATAAATGAGTGCATATACACATGCACATGTGTATGTATGTGTGTATGCATCTACCACAAAAACAAAGGTAACAGAAGAATGAATTAATAGTCACATTTACCATATCTTGAATTACAAATAATTAAAATCAAAATTAGCCACAAGCTATTACTCTAATTTTCTAAATCAAAATCTAATGTCATATGTTATGCTGGTTTACATCCCCATCATCAGTGTACCAAGACCTATTTCATACAATGCAATCATAGACATCATTAAGAAGGATGTGGTAACTCTGAGCTGTCATGAAAATATGTCAAGATAAATCAATAAAAGAGCNAAAATCTAATGTCATATGTTATGCTGGTTTACATCCCCATCATCAGTGTACCAAGACCTATTTCATACAATGCAATCATAGACATCATTAAGAAGGATGTGGTAACTCTGAGCTGTCATGAAAATATGTCAAGATAAATCAATAAAAGAGCTAGTTATAAAAGTACACACATATAAACACAGTAACTTTTTTAAAAGAAAAATTCTGTGTGTTTTGGTTACATAAAACTATATACACACAAACAATGTTGTTTATGCATAGAAGAGAACTAAACTACTGATTCACACCAAACTGTTGGGAACAGAAGTAGAATTGTGAGCAATGGGTCAGTATTTTTTTTTTTAATACATGGGGTCAATTTTACTTTTGACACTTACTGTTTGATTCTACAAAGAACTTACTACTTTTGTACTTTAAAAATCCAAGAAAGATTAAAAAAGAGGGGGGAGTAGGGATTCCCTGGCAGTACAGTGGTTAGGACTTGGCACTTCCACTGCAGAAGGTATGGGTTTGATCCCTGGTCAGGGAACTAAGATCCTTGCAAGCCACAAGTCATTGTCAAAAAAAAAAAAAATCCAGTGAAGATAAAAAACTGTGAGTGAAGTTCACATATTATTGCAACTTTAAAAAAAGAAGCACTTCTTATTTTTTTAAATCTTTATCACCTCTGTGTATGCCCCTAAACAATGTTTTGTTAGTTTTACTTGTTTTTAAATTTTATATATAAAAGAAATTTTTCTAAAAAAAATAAGATTTTTAAAAAGGCGGGGACTTCCCTGACAGTCCAGTGGTTAAGACTCCATGCTTCCACTGCAGGGGACACAGGTTCA
>SJYV01011048.1:18302-89937 GCA_006410875.1 Neotragus pygmaeus | reverse complement strand
CCTGGTCAGGGAACTAAGATCCTTGCAAGCCACAAGTCATTGTCAAAAAAAAAAAAAATCCAGTGAAGATAAAAAACTGTGAGTGAAGTTCACATATTATTGCAACTTTAAAAAAAGAAGCACTTCTTATTTTTTTAAATCTTTATCACCTCTGTGTATGCCCCTAAACAATGTTTTGTTAGTTTTACTTGTTTTTAAATTTTATATATAAAAGAAATTTTTCTAAAAAAAATAAGATTTTTAAAAAGGCGGGGACTTCCCTGACAGTCCAGTGGTTAAGACTCCATGCTTCCACTGCAGGGGACACAGGTTCAATCCCTGGTCAGGGAACTAAGATTCTGCATGCCTCAAGGTGCAGCCAAAAAAGATAAAGAATCAACTTGTTAAATTCATCTCAGACTATGGACAGAGCAACTTCTAGAAAGACTATTTAAACCAAGTTCTAGGGACTTCCCCCATGGTCCAGTGTTTAACACTCCACAATTTCATTTCAGGGGCCTGGTTTCATCCATGGTTAGGAAACTAAGATCCCACAGGCTGCGCAGCACAGCCAAAAAAATTAATAAACCAAGTTCTAGAAACCAAACAGAAGTATTTTGTTTCTACATTTTTGGGCTTTATAATGAGTGACAAAAAGTATATAACAGATGTTATTTCATGTCTGGAAAATTAAGAGAATAAAAAATAAAAAATTTTTAAAAATACATTTTAAGCTATGTGGCTAATTTTTAAACTGTATATAAATATATATTTTTATTGAAGTATAGCTGATTTACAATGTTGTGTTAGTTTCAGGTATACAACAAAGTGATTTGGTTATATATATTTCAATGGAACATAAATGACCAACTTACATCTATTGGCAGTGATTCATCTTCCTTTTCTGTTAATCGCATATAAGAACGATCTACAAACCAGAAGCACACCATTAAGGAAACTATAGCCCATTTTTCTTAAAATGCAAGCAAATCAATATACCAAAGAAGCAACTGACATATGCTAAAAGAAACAATGCTAATCCTGGATTCCTCAAAAACCTCTATTTTCTAAGGCAGTCAGTCTGATCTTGAACTATTTTATTCCCATCATGACCTGCTTTCTCGGCCTATAAAACAGAAGAGTGAAAAGTGAGCAAACATAAGGAAGAAATACCTAAACAACTTTTCTTTCATTATTACAGGAAAACTAGAATTCTCTTAAATTCTTTCACTAACGGATCAAAGAAATCGCAATTATTTAAAAATTAAGTCTACAGAAAAATTTCAACTCTAAAATAGCACTACCATTACATAATATGGACAAAGTAATATTGCTATGGAAATGTTTTTCTCAAGAGAATATGCTGGGGCAGCATCGGAATAGAAATAATTCCTGTACATCAATTTCTGCTTCTATGATTTAATTATAATTCTGCCTACTGCTTTAGCCTCAGGAGGCAGCAGGGTATGAAGGAAAAGGATCAAGGTTTGGAAGTTGAAAAGCCTAGATCATAATACCAGCTCTTCAGTTTATCATAATCTCATTCAATGTGAAAGACACTCTCCTGGACTGTATCATGTATCTCAATCTCAGAGTGTTACAATGTAGGAGGGAGAGGGGGAGTGTGCCTGAGAATATAGTATCCTTTCACTGCCTAGGTTTCTGCATCAGTAATATAGGAATAATATGAGAGTCAAAGGAGATACAGGATAGGCACTCTGCCAAAATAAAGTCCATCACAGCAAAGATGAGCATGCCACAGCACCATAGGGTGTTACCTGCTGCCACAAGCTGACAAGATACAATTAACCTCAATGGTAATACTGGTCTCTTTCCAACATGAGCATTGTAAAGAGGTCCTACTGCAGTGATAAATGCCACAAGGCATTCTCATCTCACATAAAAACACAAAATCCTAATTCTAGAGGAACCTAGCAGTCTCTACTTAATATGTGTTGTGCTTAGTCGCTGTTGTCTTAAGACTCTTTGTGACCCCATGGACTACTGCCCACTAGGCTCCTCTGTCCTTAGGGATTCTCCAGGCAAGAATACTGGAGTGGGTTGCCATGCCCTCCTCCAGGGGACCTTCCCAATCCAGGGATCAAAGCCAGGTCTCCCGAATTGCAGGTGGATTCTTTACCAACTGAGCCATCAAGGAAGCCCTCTCCTTAATATAACATGCTTAAAACTCAAACTGTGAGTAAGCATGCACTCACTGACTCTTAAAAGAGAATGTGTTTAGAGACATTTCTGAAGTTTTATCTCACAAGTTTCATCACAAGGACAAGTGTAAAAGAAAAATTAAACCAATGCCAAATTAGGTTTTGGCTAACTTCCTACTGTCCAATTCCCAGCTACCTTTCTTTGCTTGAAGCCTAATCTGATTCTAACCCTACCTTAGTAGGACATTTCCTCATCTGTAAAACGAAAGGGTTGGAATTCTGTCATCTGTCTCCTTGCTCTAGGACTGTAATATTTTACAGCTGAAGTCTATAGTAGAAAATGACACAGTACAACTGTATCCTAATCTCCTCTAGGGCAGCACTTCTCACATCAATGTGCATACAATCACCTGGGGATCTTATTAAAATGCAGATTCGGATTCCACAGATCTGAGGTGGGGTCTGAGTTTCTGCATTTCTGACAAGGTCCCAGATGATTTCCGAGATGTTGGTCTATTGACCACACTTATCAGCAAGGCTCTAGGTACCTCTTAACCCCTTCCCCCACCTCCAAAGAACAACTGCTCCCATCTCCATGTATCTTTACTTTTGGCATCTATATCACTTTATGGTGACTGCTGCTTGAATCACTTGTTTCTCCATTTGACTCTGAACTCCCTCAGGACATCACTGCACCTTCTAGCACCTAAGCACATCGCAATTTCAACCAATTACTCAAGACTGAATTTTACCAAGCAATGTAGCACACAGACTCTAGAATCAAACTGCTTGTATTTGAAGCCCAGCCCCCCCATTTATCATCTTTGTAATTTTGTGCAAGTTTCCTAGCAGCGTGGTTCAATTTCTTCATCTTTCAAAGGTGATAATAACAATAATATCTATTCTTGCTTGGAGAATCCCATGGACGGAGAAGCCTGGTAGGCTACAGTCCACGGGGTCGCAAAGAGTCAGACATGACTGAGCGACTTCACTTCACTTCACAGAGATTTTGGAAGGATTGAATTACACAACACACAGAAAGTGCTTAGTTCAGTGCCTGGCACACGGTAAGCTATTATTATTGTCATCATTAAAGACAGGAGTTTTGCAGAAACTGTCACAGAGAAAGGAGCCTGGGAAAACATGAGGACTAAATGTAATGTGATATCCTGGATTGATTCTTGGAATAGAAAGAAGACATTAATGGGAAAACTGGTGAAATCCAAATAAAAGCTAGGCTGTACTTATAGTAATATACCAATGTCAGTTTCCTAGTTGTGATATCATACCATAGTAATGTAAGATGTTACCAATGAGGGAAACTGGGTGAGAATACAGTAACTATTTGCACTATCTTTGTAACTTTTCTGTAAATCTAAACTTTCAAAATAAAATTTTAAAAAATTAAAGCTATTTCTGTCAAGACAAACGTTGTCATTATACATGTATCTAAAAATGTAATTTTAATAATTTGATCATTTTAATTACCGTATACATAATACATAGAACAAAAGATTTTATCTTGAAACCTGGAGCTTTGAAGGAATTCACATTTCATTTTCCACTTTATTCTTGAAGATGGAAAGTAATCTAGCAAATAAAGGAAAAAAGTTCAACTCTGAGTTTCCTCCCTTCGTTCAACAAATTTATTGAGTAACTACTGTAGGGAACATTATGCTGGGCACTGAGATACAGCAATGAACAAATATACATCGTCCCTGCCCTCGTGGGCTCTATAGGTTACAAAAGAGATCAGAAAACTTTTCCTGTAAAGGGTCAGATAATGAATATTTTAGCCTTTGCAGGCTTTACTATCTTCGTTGCAACTATTCAACTTTGCCCTTAGAAAGCAGCCAGAAAATACCTAAACGGGCATGACTGTGTGCCAACAAAACCACCGATGGACACTGAAACGTGGATTTTATATAACTGTCATGGATCATAAAATGATATTCTTTTGCTTCCCCCCCTAACAAATTAAAACTCTAAAAACATTCTTAGCTCACTGCAAAAACAAGAGGGAGCCTGCATTTGGCCCACATGCTAGAGTTTGCTAACCCTTGGTCTAGGAGAAAAGACCTCAAAACAGATCAACCGTCTCACTGCACTGCATCCTCTGCTGGAGTCTAAGTTTTTTCTTGACAATACAATGTATATGTATGATAAAGTACTTTTACTTTGCTTTTTTTCTTAAACTTCCCAATTACTCTTTGACATAGAAAGGGCAAGAATTAAAATCCACCTCAATGAAGCATCAGAGAAAGGATATGATATGCCCAAGGTCACAGATTTAGCGGTAAAGCAAGTTTTTAAGAACCAGCCCTCCAGTCTCCCAGCCCGGTGCTCTTTGCCCCATATCACAGTGCCTCCCAGAGGCAAGTGGTCACCTAACTTCTCAGTCCTCCTGAAAAACCCAGGAGTGCCCAAGACGCTATCCACCTAGTTGTCATGGAACCACGAGCATCCGAGGTCCTCGATCTGACACTTTACCAGCCCCGCGATGGATCTGACAACACCTGTCCCAGATTCCCGGAAACGCTCCCTTTCTGCCCACCCTGCAGCCCACCGATCCCCTCTCCCCAACATCCCCTTCCAACACTGCTGTAATCCCAGTTGCCCCACTCTCCTCAAACTCAGACTACAAGCTTTCCACCGGGGAGCCCCGCACCGCTTCTCACAGTCACCCCAAACTCTANCTCACCAGTTTCAGATGTGTATAAGAGACAGTTCCAACACTGCTGTAATCCCAGTTGCCCCACTCTCCTCAAACTCAGACTACAAGCTTTCCACCGGGGAGCCCCGCACCGCTTCTCACAGTCACCCCAAACTCTAAGGTCTCAAATGACCGTTTCTGGGCCACTCGGTCCGACACTCCTTCTTGGGTGCGCCCACACGCTGCCGGCAGAGTCCCGCAGGGGAGCTGTCCCCGTCCCCCAGGCACTTACGCTGCGCAGCGGAAAAGGCCGCGTGGGCTAGGGCAAAGAGGCCGATGCCCACCAGCCCCTTCCATAGCGNTGCTGGGAGAGATTGGGGGCAGGAGAAGGGGACGACCGAGGATGAGATGGCTGGATGGCATCACAGACTCAATGGACGTGAGTCTGAGTGAACTCCGAGAGATGGTAATGAACAGGGAGGCCTGGCGTGCTGCAATTCATGGGGTCGCGAAGAGTCGGACACAACTGAGCAACTGAACTGAACTGAGTAGAGGTGGGTGTGGATGGGGAGTGGGGGAAGCTGTTTCCCAGAAGAGAAAACTGAAAGTGTGTGTGTGTTTAATTTTTGGCTGCATCCCTTGGCATGTGGGACCTTAGTTCCCCACCAGGGATCGAACCCTGCACCCCCTGCATTGGAAGGCAGAGTCTTAACCATTGGACTGCTGGGAAAGTCCCTGAAAGTGGTTTTGGAGAACAGAAAGGGTGGTGAAGAAGGAGACGCTGAAGATTGTGGAGGAAGATGATTCTTGGAGTAGTAGACCCTGAAAAGAGGCAGGAAGCGGGTGGTGGAATGCTGGGTGTAGACTGAGGCATGCTTCATAAGGGAGGAGGGAACACCACTGGCACTGGGGCTGGAGAGGAGGAGGAAGGCATGGGCACTGATGGCATACTGAAAGAGGCTGACTGCAGGGTGAGGACAGTGAAGACTGTATTTTTGAGGATCTTGATTTTCCTAGTAAAAATGGAGGCAGGGCTCGAATATCAGGTGACTTACCAGTTTGAGCTTCGAAGGCGGGGCTAAGGGAAGGTAGGTTTGGAGGTGGTGAGGGGAGGGAGGGGAGAGGAAGTTGTGAACCGGATACCCAAGTCCTTGCTGAATGTGTGAGAGTGATCAGGAAATCGTTCGAGGACTAGGGAAGGAGAGGGTGTTAGCATTCAGGGCAGGGTGGGGCAGTTAGGAGCTTGGAATGCAATCAGTGGGTAGCAGTGGAGTGCCAGCTTCTCCTTCAGGCAACCTGATACAGGGCGTGAGGTGTGTGTGTGTGTAGGACTGTGAAATGGTGAGGAAATAAGCAGCCTCCACTTGAAACAGCTGCAGAGCATATGATGTGCCGGGCGAGATTCAGGGACTGGGGAAAGGGGGAGATGTAGCGGGCATCATGCAGCAACTGAGAGCGTTGGTTACTTTGTTCCTAATGGAGGGCATTCCAGAAGGCACATGACGAGGACTGGCAGGGGGAGCAGCAGTGAGAGGAAAAATGGAGGGTGAGAGTCACACCAGGCCGTGTTGAGTTGAAAGAGAAGTATACTCTGAGGGGAGCCAAGGGCTCCCCTGCTAGGAGGTGGCCTGCCTGACAGTTATTGCCCTCTCAACACTCCTTCTGGAACCCTGCTATAAAGATGTTGCTAGGGCACCCCACTCCAATACTCTTGCCTGGAAAATCCATGGACGGAGGAGCCTGGTGGGCTGCAGTCCATGGGGTCGCAAATAGTCAGACACGACTGAGTGACTTCACTTTCACTTTTCTCTTTCATGCATTGGAGAAGGAAATGGCAACCCACTCCAGTGTTCTTGCCTGGAGAATCCCAGGGATGGCGGAGCCTGATGGGCTGCCGTCTATGGGGTCGCATAGTCGGACGACTGAAGTGACTTAGCGGCAGCAGCAGGGAGGGGGTAGGGAAAGGACACTAAGTTGCTGGGGCCATGTAATCAGAGGTAGAGTCTGGAGCTTGGAGAATTCTGCTGACTGTAGTCAAGCGAGCAGTCTGTGATTTTTTTTTTTTTCTTAAGTTCCAAACACTAGGAGAATGAAAAATGGTTTTTGTGCTGGGGCAAAAAGAGCCTTGAATTGGGTGGTTAGGCCTGAAGAAGCTGGGCTGCTCATTTGCTAGGTCTCCTGGAGTGACAGAAATAGGTCTGGGGAGGGAGGCAGTGGAGACACTGAGAGTGATTCTCACTTGGGTTTTTTGTCACTACACAGCGCAGGCTTGTGTGTACAGGGCAGTGTGGTTAGGCCGGAGGCAGGGTATAGGGACAGGCAGCCATGAAATTGGGAAGACAGGGGCAGACCCAGGTACTAAGAGGAGAAAATTGGTTCACAGTCACTGGCACAGATTCTGACCCAATGGGGCCAGAACTCCAAGATAAGCATCATTCCAGAACTTTCTTATTTTTAAGCTTACCATCTTAACTGGTTAATAGGAGAGAATCCACATCGGGACAGCTGGGAGTTGCCTGGATGTTGTTTGTGTTAGCAAAGAGGTTATATGGCCATGGGATGAAAACGTTTGAGAGTCATGACTTCTAGGCAGTATGATAGGAATTGGATGGATAGCTAGTATCATCAACTGTATGAAAAAAATGAGAAAGAACATATGTTGGTAG
Organism: Neotragus pygmaeus; assembly: GCA_006410875.1. Taxonomy (NCBI): domain Eukaryota; kingdom Metazoa; phylum Chordata; class Mammalia; order Artiodactyla; family Bovidae; genus Neotragus; species Neotragus pygmaeus. The sequence goes on along the minus strand of SJYV01011048.1, from coordinate 82,477 downwards.
GGGTGAAATGAGCTCATTCAAAAACATTTCTAGGGGATTTCCCTGGTGATCCAGTTGCTAAGACTCCACACTCCCAATGCAGGGGGCCTGGGTTCAACCCCATCCCACATACCACAACTAAGACCCAGCACAGCTAAATAAATAAACAATTTTTAAAAAGATTCTTAATTTTGGCAATTGGTAGGAGTCTCATCAGCATATGTTCACGATCAAACAGGTAGAGGCCTGAGGGAGAGTGGCAGGTCAGGTCTTGGAACTGGAGTTCATTCCTGCAGAAGTAGAAATGAAACATCTAGAGAAAGTCTAGAGAGAACAAAAAGCCCACAAAGAGTAATAAGTGATCTGAGAAGAAGGGAGAAAATAGAAATCCACTGTACTGTTCTCAGAGTGGTGAGAACTGAAAATTCTGGGTGCAAGGTTGAGAGGCTGAGAACAGGGAAAATACTCTTTGAAGAAGAGAGATGAGATACGGTGTTAAAGGTGGCTTCTGAGCTGGGGAAATCTCCTTTAAGATGGCAGAGGAAAGGAGCAAGAGGAAAAGGAGAAACACATCACATCACAAAAGATTTATTCCTGGGGAGGGAGGAGACTAGAGCACAGGGAAATTTGAGCACAAACCGACTGAATCTTTGCGAGATTGAGGAGTTTATCTGTAAGAGATGACTTACATCGAGTGTTTACGTGTGAAGAAAACCGAGCATAAAGACACACGCAGAATCCTTGCCTTTGAGTCAATTATTTATGAACTATTACAGTGCTATTTTTCCCCCCTTTGAGGACACAAGGAGAATCCAATTTAAATTAAAGATGGAGATTTGGGACCTTCTCAAGAGGACAACTTCTTATCCTGTTAAACACTCGGCGACAATGTTGAGATGGGTTATGAAAGATCCATTCCTCTGAGACCTTTAAGAATAGGATCAAACTAGACAGCGCAGTCTGCCACTGCTTTGATTACGCTGAACCCAGGTTTCTTTTCCAGAAGGCGGTGGACTAGATTCGACGGCCTTTCATTCCCTGGCAGCGGAGCCTGGGGGTAAGCTGATGTGGCGGGGAATAGAAGGCCAAAGTCATAGGGCCCAGCGAGCTGGGAGTGGCGCGTCCGCTTTAAGAGCGGCGGCGGCGGCGGCGGCGGCGGCGGCGCGCGCTCCGACGGCTTCCCTGGGGCCCCGCCCCTTTCCCGTGAGCCCTCGGGGAGTGGTCCGACCGCGGGCGGCTGCGGGTGAGGAGCGGGGCGGGCGGTGGGGGGAGTCATGGCTCGACGCGGCTGGCTGCGGGCGTCCCTCCGCCGCGGCGTCGACGGCGGCGGCCCCCGGGCCCGCCGGCTCACGCGGCCGCTCTGGTTACTTCTCGCAGTGGGAGTCTTTGGCTGGGCCGGGGCTTCGGACGGCGCTGGCGGAGAAGCGAGAGCCATGGACGAGGAAATCGTGTCAGAGAAGCAAGCTGAGGAGAGCCACCGGCAGGACAGCGCCAACCTGCTCATCTTCATCCTGCTGCTCACGCTTACCATTCTCACAATCTGGCTCTTCAAGCACCGCCGGGCCCGCTTCCTGCACGAAACCGGCCTGGCTATGATTTATGGCAAGTGTCTCAACCCCGTGTCTGCCCCGGGCGCTCCCCCTTTCTCTGTCCGCCGGCTGCCTCACCTCTCCTGGCTCTGCTCGGCCTACGTACGGCTCCCCTTCCCATTGCTTCCATTTTCCGCCTCGCCTTTCCCCCGGATCTCCGTTTCTCTCCGTCGCCCCCTTTTTTTCCTGCTTCACTCGTTTCTCTGCCTCACCCCATTTTTTCCTAAGCCTCGTCCCCCGTTTTCTCGGCCTCGCGCCCTGCTTTCCTCTGCCAGTCCACAGCATTTTCCCTCCGACCCCACCTCCTTTTTCTTCCCCACCCCTCACCTCGGTCTCTGCCTACCTAGCTCGGGACCCAGGACTGAGGATGGAAAGGGAGTGGGTGCGGTGTCTCGGATTGGATTGAGGACTGGGGGAGGGGAAGCCAGCCCAGCTATCCGTTTCTCTGGGATGTCAGTTCGTTTAAGGTCCATTGAAGCTGCAGCAGTATCTCTGCTGCTCAGCATCTGGCGTTCCCTTGGAGCCAGAGTCCACCTTTCCCCATCACCCAGCTCTTGCTATGCCCTGTCTTTTGGAGGTTGAGAATGAAAAGCTGACTCCTGTGTAGCCCAAGTAAAAACCTGAACAAGAAAGAAGCCAAAGGCGGCTTAGGGCAATTTTGATGACATCTTGATGTCTTGTACTAGGCTTGTGATATCTGATATGAATACATATGGTTGACCCTTCTAATTCAGGCCGTGCCGAGGTAAGGACAAGAGATAAAGATCTTCCAGCATCATGTTGTACTATAGGATGGTCAGAACAGTTCCGCCAAACAGTAATTAGGAGCACCACGCATATGCAGTGCGATTGGTGACTTGCTGATGGCATAAGGTTATTGACAGATTGTTGAGTAAATGGCTTCAGTTCTTGTGTCTTAGTGTGCTTTCTTTTTGAGATTTCTTATTTATCTTTATTTTCTGATCATAAGGGGAGAAGGGCAAATCAAACCACAGACTTAGAGGCATTTTGGCCTCTGCTGGGGACTCATGAGAGGAAAAGATGCATATTGCTGTCTTAATCTAGGATGACCAGGAGGGCATATATGGCTGGAGAGATGAGGGCAGATAAACAGTCCTCTCTGTGCAGTTCATGAGTGAAGATTATCTTCATTTGAAACATTTTGAAACAGACTTAAACTGATGAGCTTGTTGAGCTTTGTGTCTCAGACTTGCAGATAGGTGGGAGAAGCCTTGGCATAAAAAGACATTTCTCCACGCACCCGCCCCCATCCCTTTCCAGTAAATACAGACTTCTGGAATGTGACGCTCAAGGGTAGCATAGCAAGGAAAGGTAGCTGTGTATATCAGGAAAATGCAGGAACTCAGACTTATTTTTCATTTGTAAGGTAATAAAATTCTAAGCCTGTGTGCAAAATATCTCTGCTTTCTAAGATTCTTAGATTTTAGACATATTGGGTGGTGGTTTTCATATTTCATGTTTTTGTATTCTATTTGCAGCACTCCTTAAGCTGAGTTAGTCAGATAAACTGTATATCTCTGTTTAATTTCTCTGTATAACAGTGTGTGATTTATTTACTATCCTCAACAGTCATTTGCTATTCAGCTTACTGTGTTATGCACAGAAAATACAAAGAAATATATGATCCCTACCTTAAAAGAACTTACCCTTCTTGGGTAGACAAGTCATATAAAGAAAATAAAGGACCTTAAATTCCATTAAATGCCAAATGAGTATTATGGTGTTAAAATAAGGAACTGATCACTGTAACCTCTTTCCTATAGGGAGAGAGTATGATAAAGTGGTTCAAGATGGTTAGATCACAGGTCTGCAAATTGTTTCTGTAAGGGGCCGCAGAGTAAATATTGTCAGCTTTGTGGATCACATCAATTTCTGTGTTGTGAAAATGTTTATTTTGTTTTTTTTTCTTATTGTAAACCTTTAAAAATTTAAAAGCCATTCTTAGCTCTTGTACCATACAAAACAGACCATCACCGTGATTTCCAGCCCATGCCTTAGAGTCAGACCTGGGTTCCTGTCTCACTGTGCCAATAGCTCTGTGATCTTGGGCAAGTTCACCTTCTTACACTGTCATCTATTAATTAGGAACAATGATAGTAGCATTATTGTGAGGAAGAAATGTTTTTAGCTCAGTATCTGACCCCTAAGTAAATGCTCATTAAATGAGAGTTTCAATTGCATTATTATTGCTGTTATATATAACTGCATTTTCTCAGGTTAAGCTCAGAATGATTCTTTTAATTGACTAAGTCTTGTAAGTTAAGAGGCAGACATAGTATTTTTTTACAAAAGTCAAATAGGGACTTAGAATTGCCCTGACAATATTTGTTCTTTGGTAATTGATATCATTAACCTCCTCTAATTCTTGGGCTAAAGGAGAAAAGTGGGATTACTGATTTCTTTCCCTGATGTTTCTAAGTTAATAAAAAGTGATGGAGTACCTTAGTGTTGGTGTTTTGTGAAGAAAAAACAAGGGTGTCTCCTGTGGAATATAAAGCAAAAGAGATTTACCTGGGTGTCAAATTGGGTTGATTTGCCATGACTTGGCATTCTTTAGCCTGTCCCATTTTCTGAATGTGGGTGATTGGGGGCTGTGGATGAACAGCCTTCTGACCAACTCCCAAATACAGTTTGAGAATAGGTGAGGCTCAAAGTACTTGCAGTGCCATGAAAATTAGGACATTTTCTAGTCATAATTACCATCTGCCTTTTCTTAACAACTTGTACCATTATAGCTATTATGTTAAAATAGTAGTTTAAGACTTTTATTTTTTAGCTTTACTTCCAGATGAAAAGACTTCTTACTCTGGGAATGTCCAGATCAGCAAGATTCAGTCCACTGATGATTTAGCTACCTAAATCCTGGAAAAATGCTACTTAAAATAAGCCTTTCCTTTACCTTTTTGAGAAGCAAGGGTAAAAAAAGAAAGCGAGATTAAATTGCCAACATGGTCACTTTCTAGATTGTAATAGTACCTAGTTACAAACACAGTGTTGAAGCACCCAAGTGTTCTGTTCATTGGGCTAGTTTGCTTAAGAATCTTCAAAGTGAGTCACCGTTAGTAAGTCTGAAAACTGCAGTGTGCTTTTAGATGGTATAAAAAAGCAAAAAGCAAGGAAGCAGTACTTATTATGCCTGAAACTACAGCATCCAGAGTCCCAAGTTTAACTAATGTGATTCATCAATAAATATTTATTGTCTTTGATGTATGAGACATGATGGAAAATACAGATGAGTCATCATCCCTGCCCACAAAGCACTTACAATCTAGTGACTGAATAGGAAGTGTTTACTGAGCATTATAATGTTAGACACTGCTAGATGGTCATAATGACATCATAATGACCCTGTAAGATGGGTACTATTATCTTTCCCTTTTTACAGATGAGGAAATTGGGGCACAGGGAGGTTCAGTGACCTGCCTGAAGTCACATAATTTCTAAGTATTAAGTTCAGTCAGTCAGCCTCAGAGCCCCATTCTCTTAGCCCCTTAAACCATATTACTTCATGTCGAAGAGATAAAGCTTATTTATGAAAACGAACTGTGTTAGTATTATCATCACTACATATGAGGAAACTGAGGTTCAATGAGAGATTATCTATGCTAGAATCACAGACTAGAACTTGATGGAGCCAGAATTGATACATCTATCTGCCCTCCAAACTTGTGCTTTTTCTCCTTCACTATATTATATTAAATTTCATAAGATCAGATATGAAGGGAGTTAATACTTAAAGTTACAGGGGTTTTAAAGTGAGTTGTGAGAGAAACCGTGAGAGATGGAGACATAACCACCAGAGAACAAGTTAGTGACATGAGAGCCAGGAGGTGATAAGAAAATTATAGAGACTTTGGAAATAGAAAATGCAGATTTTTAATTCTGGTTTTGTCAACGCCAAATAATGTTGGAAAAGTCATTTGTCCCCATTTTATAGATGAGAAAATAATGACTGAGATTCATAATATTTGGCTTAGCTTTTAAGACAGAATCTAACAGCATTCTTCAAGAAGCAGATAAATGTTATATACGTATATGCACACATATACAAATATGCATATATTTTTAATCTGTAGAAATCTTTATCAATTTTGGCCATACTTAATACCCCAGTGATGTTTCTTCCATATTTTTGACTATCAGAGGCTTCTAGTATGATAAGCTGGAAGAATGTGCTGAAATCCATTAAAAAACCAGTTTCCACTATGGGACTCATACAGTGGTTGGGCCTTGGGTCCAGAGGGCCTGAGTCCTCAGTCCTTGGGAGGGTCTCCAGCACAAGAGGGTCAGAAATGTGTAGGAGGGGAGGGGCTTGTCTCTTGTGAAAGATATCTCTTTGTGGTTGTACACTTTGTTGCCTGACAGTGGTAATTTTAAATGTCATGATATCAATATTTTTTGTGCCTCTGTGTAGGAAGCGAGAATTTTCTGCCTTATCCCCTTAACAAAGCACTCCTTTTGTGTACTTCCTCTTTACTGAGAATTGCCTTAACTCCATGATTAGGATTTGACCTTTCACAGAGCCCAAGTTAACTTGATCTGTCAACTTTATTCAAAGAAATTCTAATTTTTTCAGCTGTCAGATGCTGTAATAAGAAGATCTGATTTTTTTGCAACCTAAGTAATTATCCTCCTTGCTGGTTTTTAACTGCCAGGGTATAAGATTTGTCCAAGTGCTGAGCCCTCCTCAGGACACACAGTGACATTTCAGCATTGGGTTGGGGTTCAGTAGAACCTGTGGGTACTCTTCCTTACACAGTTAGGCTTGGGGATAAGGAAAGAATTTATGCTGATATTACTGCTGCTTGTAATAGCTTAACTGTGATTTTTATGCATCAATGTAAGGGGACAACTTAGTACTACTGAGCCTCTTAATTAGGAGGTCTTGTGAGGTAGTAGAAAAAAGAGCTATTTCTATATCATATAGACAGGATGACTGTGGAGTGATAACCTTTTCTCTCCCAGGTTATGTTTATCAAACACAGTTGATATCCAGCCATCACTTTTTAATTTTGTTTTTTGGAGGTGAGATATTTTCAAAGTGAATCTTTTCCTGGTAGCTTAGTGGTAAAGAATCTGCCTTCCAGTGCAGGAGACATGGGTTTGATCCCTGGGTTGGAAGATCCCCTGGAGAAGGAAATGGCAACCCACTCCAGTATTCTTGCCTAGGAAATCCCATGGACAGAGGAGCCTGGTAGGCTACAGTCTATGGGATCCGTTGGACACAATTTAGTGACTAAACAGCAAGATCAAATCTTTCATTTATTATTTATTAAATTTTAAATAAATTTATACCCCTTTACCCGTTTCTCCCATCCCAGCTATCCACCTGGGATAAGCCACCTGCCTCTGCCAACCACCAGAGCTTGTATCTATTGAGCTTGTTTTTTGTTTTATTCTTTTTAAGATTCCACATAAAAGAGTATTTGTCTTTCTCTGTCCACCTTATTTCACTTAGCATAATGCCCTCAATGTCCATCATGTTGTTTCAGATATCTGAATCTTTGTTAAAAAGGTTTTTTAGAGTCGATGTCATTGTACTGGTTACCAGTTACTCATTGCTGCTCATTTTAAAAAAAATTACATGTGACTCTAAGTTGACGAGAAGGATCCGTCATCTCTGCTGCCTCCTCCTCCATTCCCAGCCAACTACTGCTCCAGCACTCCCCATTTCTGCTTTATCACTTCCCACTCTGGCCTAGCTTCTGCCTCCACTACTTCACTGAAATTGCTCTTACCAAGGTCACCTGTGACCTCCTTGTTGCCAAACCCAATCGACACTTCTTAATGCTTGTCTTCCTTGACTTTGCTGCAGCATTTACTAGTTTTCACCACTTCCTCCTTTGTTCTTCCTATGCCTGTGGCTTTTCTTTCTTAGACTCCTTCATCATCTTCTCTTCCTCTGCTGCTGCTGCTGCTAAGTCCTTTCAGTCATGTCTGACTCTGCGACCCCGTAGACAGCAGCCCAACAGGCTCCCATGTCCCTGGGATTCTCTAGGCAAGAATACTGGAGTGGGTTGCCATTTCCTTCTCCAGTACAGAAAAGTGAAAGTGAAGTTGCTCAATCGTGTCCCACTCTTCGCGACCCCATGGACTGCAGCCGACCAGGCTCCGTCCATGGGATTTTCCAGGCAAGAGTACTGGAGTGGGGTGCCATCACCTTCTCCTCTCCTCCTCCTCTACCAGCCCCTTAATTTTAGCATAAAACTCTGGGCATATATCCATAGTCCTCTTCTCACTTTGTTTGCTCCCTAGGTAATCCCTTCTGCACTTGACTTCAACCATCTTATGACTGCCAAGTGTATATCGCCAGTCCAGACCCTCCCCCTTCCTTGAGGTCCAGATCCCACATACTCAACTGTGCATGTATCACAGGTACATCAAACTCAACATGTCCAAAATGAAGCTGCACATTTCCCCTAGAAATCTGTCCCCTGCCTCACTCACTGGCCCAGCTTATCCACCGAGTTGCCAAGTCATGTTAGGTTCCTCTTAGTTTTTCATCTCCCTTGCTCCCAGTCTTCTCAGTCACCAAATTCTTTTACAAGATAATACTTTCTAAAAAATCTGTCTCTCCCTCTCTCCCTCTCTCTGCTGTCTTAGATTAGGCCCTACATTCTTAGTGCCTGGATAACCTCAGTGGCCTTCTTATCTGACCTTCCCGGACCTCTGTAGTCTAGACCAGTCATGCTAAAATAGAAATCTAATGTCAAGCCCCTGCTTATAGGCTTTCTATGGCTTCATTTGCTTTCAGGAAAAAGTCTAAACTCCCTTCCCCAACATGCAAGGTCTTTCATGATTCAGCTCCTGCCAGTCTTTCACACCTCAACTCTTGACACTTGATATCCCAGCCATCCTGAACTATTTATGATTCCCTGAATGGGCTGTGTTTTCTCACTCTTCCTTGACTGGATATGTACTGCTAGTCCTCATACCTGGGAAACCATTTTCTCATACTTTGTTACTTGCTTAGATGACACCTCTGGAAAGACCCACTCCCTTTGCCAAGTGGACTGAGAGCTACTTGAAGGAGGGTCCTTGTTTTCATTTGTGAACCCTGTGGGCCTACTTAGCATAATAGTCCATTCACATATATTAAAAGAAAGACTGACCAGTTAGAGTGGAAGGAGACAGGAAGGTAAATGCCATTAAAACAGAGTTANCTTGAAGGAGGGTCCTTGTTTTCATTTGTGAACCCTGTGGGCCTACTTAGCATAATAGTCCATTCACATATATTAAAAGAAAGACTGACCAGTTAGAGTGGAAGGAGACAGGAAGGTAAATGCCATTAAAACAGAGTTAAGGAAAGTTCCAGACGTTTGAGTTCAATTTGACAGTTGAGGTATATCTATACAATGAAGCATTATTTGACCATAAAAAGAAATGAAGCACTGATACATGCTACAACATGAATAAACCCTGAAAACATTATGCTAAGGAAAAGAAGCCAGACATAAGAGGTCACATATTGTAGGATTCCATTTATATGAAATATCCAGAATAGGTAGATTTATCTAGAGAAAAAGTAGATTAGTAGCTGTCAGGGGATGGCAGTTGGGGTGGGGGAAATGGGGAGTGACTGCTAATAGGTCTAGGGTTTCTTTTCGGAGCAATGAAAATGTTTTGGAATTGGAAAGTAGTGATCAGTATACAACTTTGTGAATATACTAGAAGCCACTGAATTGTACAGTTTAAAAGGATAAACTTTGTGGTGCTTGAGTTCTATCACAATAAAGTCATTTTTAAACATTTTTGATCAATCTAGGTTTATAGTACCTAGAACATTGTGTATAACTGAATATCAATATGATGATCCAGGTAAAATTTTAATAATACATTGATATCATAGTGTCAAAGTCAGTTCTTCTGTCCATGTTTTCATTTTGAAGCATATTTTAAAATTAAAATCTGAACCTTTAGTATTAGAAGAACTCAATCTACAAACATTAACTTTCCCGTTTGTAAAAATTGTATTTGGCCAGCCGTGTGCTTTAGGAATAACTTAAGAAAATAGCAAGAAGTTAGGACTTGTGACTTGGTATTAATAGATGGAGGTGGTAAACACATTTCTAACATGATTACACTGTCAGGTTGGGACGCCTTGGAGCATGTACTGTGTACAGATGATCTGAAGGTATTTCCTCATTTTGTTACTTTCCTAATCACTTATTTATATCTTGATCTAGGAATGCAATATGCATTGTTACCCCTGGGGATATTTTCCCCTCCTATCACTGGAGTTATACTGGGCACTTAGATTTGTGAATTTAGTAGCACTTTAAAATGTAACTGCATTTGGTCTAAAAATGAATTTTGAACTACAGGAAACTATCATAAGAGATTTTCTGTTATTAATCCAGAGGTATGTGTGGGATACACAGGAAGTAGTTTCTGTATGAAAGAAGAGCTTATATATATATTTTTATTTTCAGGTCTTTTGGTGGGCCTTGTGCTTCGATATGGCATTCATGTTCCAAGCGATGTGAATAACGTGACCCTGAGCTGTGAAGTGCAGTCAAGCCCAACTACCTTATTGGTAAATGTTAGTGGAAAATTTTATGAATATACGCTGAAAGGAGAGATTAGTTCACATGAACTCAATAACGTTCAGGATAATGAAATGCTTAGAAAGGTAAGTTCTTCATTAAAGAGAACCTTTGGATTTTTTTTTTTAAAGTATATAATAGCAGCAAAGTGATTCAGGAGAAAAATAATGAATTTTTAATGATATTTAGAATAATTGGTATTTTCAAATGCAGTAAAACCTCAATTAATGAATGTAATGCAGTGCTAAATAAATTGTCTTGTCTACAGTTTCATTTTCTGATTGAAACTAAGTACTGTAACTGTTTTTGTTTCACTCTGTAATGTTTACAGTTGTAATAAATGGTAATTGGTATTGAGTTAAGCAGAATTTATAAATGTTTCTTTCAATTTGCTTATGGCCCTTGGAGTTTTATAGTACTTTAGCACATAGCATTTATATGATAATACCTAAAATATTCCATGATATGTTTTTGAATTCTTTCTTGGCTTGATTGTGTTGTAGAGTGCTTAGTCACTCAGTCCCATCTGACTCTTTGCAACCACTAGGACTGTAACCTGCCAGGCTCCTCTGTCCATGGGATTTTTCAGGCAAGAATACTGGAGTGGGTTGCCATTTCCTCCTCCAGGGATCTTCCCAACTCAGGAATTGAACCTGCATCTCCTGTGTCTCCTGTGCTGCAGGCTGATTCTTTACCCACTGAGCCATGAGGGATGCCCTTGTGTTGTATACTGAGCACAATTTAATCTTTCTTTGATTCATAAGGGCCTCAACCTGAGTATCAGATACTGTACCATGGTGTGCATGAAACTTGATGTAGGTTGGGTTTCAGTCTTACTGGCTCCCAGACATTCCTGGAGCTGCTTTCTCCTGACCCATTCATAATTCCCATCCTGATGTGTATCAGGGCCTCATGTCTCTGTTTTCATCCACCCTTGACCATTTGCCTCCATGTCTGCTTTCTACATTGGCAGGACTTGGCTTTTACAGCTACTTGGTTGTGTTTTTGACCATCTTTAATGCTTTTCAAAATTTCACACAAACTTTACTTTGCAGCTAGAGTTTTTTTCTACCTGTGGAAAATTCTAGTTCCTTAAAAGCTCTAGGAAATGAACTTTTAGCATGGCTATGTGTGTAGCTGCTCTCTGTTCATGTCAAACCTACTGCAGCCCTATGAACAGAAGGGGGCATCTGTATTATTATAGGGAATAGATATTAAAAGGAATGGGCTGTCAGGACTTGAAATCTGATTTGTACAGAAACTTTTTATATTATGTCATGTACCTTTAGAGATGTTACTTATGCAAGAAATATATTTTCTCTTGCCAACAATAATTCTGTACTCCCAAATTTTATGTTACCAGTTTGGGGCCTCTTTTTATTTAAAGCAAAGACATGTTCATACTTTCTCTTATTTTGAAGATTTTTACTATCATTTTAACCTACTTTGCATAGATAAGATGTAACTGATTGTTCCAATGCTATCTCCATGTCATTTGGTTGAGAAGTGGAACACCAGGTATCCTGTATGAAATATTTTTCAGTTACCACAATGTTACTGTTCTTACCTTTCACCAATTTAACGTTTAATCTTTTTTTTTTTTGCTCATTTCATAATGTAATAAGAAATCTTCTGAGGGAATTCATCTAAAAGAACTCTTTATTTTGACAGGTTACTTTTGATCCAGAAGTATTTTTCAACATATTACTTCCTCCTATCATATTTTATGCGGGATATAGCCTGAAAAGAGTAAGTGCTTTTGTATTTCATATGCTTTGAACACCCTTACACTCCATGGGCTTTACCATCGCTGCCGCTCAGAAATGGGCAGCTTACCCCTCACTTCTCCTTCTCCTGATCCTTTTGAGATGCTGAATTTAATGCCTATATAAAAAGTCTCTCTTAATTATTTCTTTTAATGGATAATGCATCTAATATTAGCATAGTACACTAGATTAGAAAACCTTTTCTTTTAAAAATAATTGGTGAATATTCTAACACAGTAAAACTTTTTTCCTATCAGAGACATTTCTTTCGAAACCTTGGGTCAATCCTAGCATACGCTTTTCTTGGAACTGCAATTTCTTGTTTTGTAATTGGGTGAGTACTTGAAGCTTAAAATGCTTTTAGCCTTCAAATTATAATTTTAAAATAATGCATATTTGACTTCTGCAGTATTGTATTCTTGAATGTGTCTAAGGACTTTTGCAGTAAAATGTATTCATATAGGTAATAAGTTCTTTGAATTTTCCTTAAGGCTAAGGCATTACGATATTTAAATGACATGCAGTAAATTTGGGATTAGTCACAAAGTACTAATAGTAGACCCTTCTTATTCTTATTGTATTCTAACTTCTTTCGCAGTTGATGTTTTTTCTAAAGTAGACATATGTTTATTGAACAGATCAATAATGTATGGCTGTGTTACACTGATGAAAGTAACTGGACAACTTGCCGGAGATTTCTACTTTACAGATTGCCTGCTGTTTGGTGCCATCGTATCGGCAACTGATCCAGGTATGTTTTACATGAATGTGGAGCTTGAGTACTTAAGGTGTACAGTGTTTTTCCAACAACACACATGCATGTATTTCTTGCTTTGAGGTGTAGAATTCAGGATTAGGTATTCCCCATCTTGCTATACTTTCCAATTGTGGAAGGAAAGAACAAAATTTATGGATCCTTTTGGCTTAAGCACACAATTTTTTTCCTCTTTATTACATGTCCTAATACTGGTCCACAATTTGATGCTTTTTAGACGAGGACCATAAAACATTTCCTTCAAGAATTTTAGGTTGGTCTCTATCCCAGGTGACAGGGTATAGAAGACAAACTGTATTATTTAAGAATGGGCAATGATGATACATTTCCTTTCAAGCTTCTAGAAAACAGATCCCTAAAAATCTGTTGACATTTAGCTAATCTGCATTTAAGAGTAAGAAAAATTGTTCTAAAGTGACTGTTAGAAGGCCATTATACTAGAACAAGTGTGATTTTGGGCCATTGGTGAGTTGTAATATATATTAAAGAGCTATTTTTATAAAATTGGCTTTCTGATTATGGAGTAGTTTTGATATTATCATGACTTGACAGTGAATTTTGTTGTATTGAGTTAGATGAGTTAGACGGTAGTTTTCCTGATATAATATTGGTGATCTTCACAGCTACATTCAAATTAGAAATTTAGAGCATGTTTAGGCTGAAGATGTAGGGATAAGAGCAGAGACTGCATTTTTTGAACTGAGGATGCAAGTTTTCTTTTACTAGATTTGTTTTCTTGGTAGAGGTTTGTTTCGTTTTACCCTTTGACCTTGTAAGTTAATAATCTTCTTTAATTATCATCCAGCATAATCAAAGTTTATCTCTGAATTCCTTTGTTAACTCTGATAACACAGGGCATTATAGAAAGTAGGAAAATATATGCTCTATACTCTGTAAGAAATGATTTTAAAAGCTCAGAGGACATTGTAAAGAGGCATTTTTATAGTCTGGCATTTTTAAAACTGAGAAGCAAATCACCTCCTTAAAGACAGTCGAGACTGCCCCCTTATTGTTTGTAGCTATTCCCATTATCAGTATGAAGATGGGATGGTTTTTGCAGGAAGCCAGTGGTCTCTGTTCTCCATATTCTCTTACTGGAAGCAAAGTCCTCAACTTTTCAAAGTCTAGGAGAAATCTCAGTCAGTTGGACTGGCTACATTACTTAAAACTTCTGGTTTTGTTTTAGTGGGAGTATTGCCTGGATGGCTCAAGCAGAACTGTTTTGCTTATATAAAGCNCAGTGGTCTCTGTTCTCCATATTCTCTTACTGGAAGCAAAGTCCTCAACTTTTCAAAGTCTAGGAGAAATCTCAGTCAGTTGGACTGGCTACATTACTTAAAACTTCTGGTTTTGTTTTAGTGGGAGTATTGCCTGGATGGCTCAAGCAGAACTGTTTTGCTTATATAAAGCTGAATGGTTATATTTCTTCTGAGTTATATAGGTATTTACCCCATAATAATTCTATTATTTTGTAGTTGTTCACTTAATAGAAGGGGGAGCCATAGGTTCTTTTTAAAATTTTACAGCATTGTTCCAGCCCTCCTTTTTGCCTTCTCTTGATTAGCTTTGATATCAGGATATTCCGGATGAAATGCTTTGCAGTGGACACTTTATCTTTTAAAGTACAAGCTTCCTGTTTTTTGGTTGGCATTTGAAGAGGTTCTCCCAACTCTGGTTGTAATAATCTTTCATGTCTACTTGAGTTTATTTAGCAAGTGAGCTGTACGTGACTCAGCAATTAAAGTTACAGTGCAACTTCAGTCTCCTCTGATTTTCTAAGAATTCTCATGTAATGGTTTTCTAAGAGAAGGGTTTTTTTTTCCTCTCTAGCTTAAATAGCCTGATAGTTGTCTTCTTATTAAGTTAAATATAGCAGCTGTAATTCTGGTCATAAATTTTATGCCAACCAGAAACCAAACTCTTGTTTTCATTTCCCACTGTCTCTGTTAAGCTGGTATGCTTGAAATTTGCAAGTCAAATAGAAGTGAGTTATAAAGCTCCAAGGAAAAAATGAAGTTTGCAGCAGGAAATGCTTCTTGTAATAGTCTTCGTTATCAAAGATTAATGATCACCTGGTCTGTAAGAAATTCTGAATGTATTTTTTATGGGAAAGAAATGTACAAGGCAAGATTATTAGCATTTGCATAAAGAATGTAGGCCAACTCAGTCCTCCAAGGTTATTTTTGACTGTTAGAGAAAGGAAGGAGATATTACAGGTACACAGTTAGGGAAAAGAGAAATATTGACATAAAATTACTGAATCTTTAATATGGTACGAATGTTTGTTAGGATTGAATTCTGAGATGAAGAAAGGAATTTCCAAGTAACTAGTATGATCATCTATGGAGGGAAATACGTTGTATTTGTAATGACTTAATATTCCTGTGACTCTTTCTACTTGCTAGTGACTGTTCTTGCCATATTCCATGAGCTTCAAGTTGATGTTGAACTCTATGCACTTCTTTTTGGTGAAAGTGTCCTCAATGATGCTGTTGCCATAGTGCTATCTTCGTAAGTGTTTTTTTCTTCTTATTTTATCCTGTATGTTGAGCATTAGGATTCTAAGAACGAGAAGTCACTTATTGAGTAGAGTACATTANAGCAAAGTCCTCAACTTTTCAAAGTCTAGGAGAAATCTCAGTCAGTTGGACTGGCTACATTACTTAAAACTTCTGGTTTTGTTTTAGTGGGAGTATTGCCTGGATGGCTCAAGCAGAACTGTTTTGCTTATATAAAGCTGAATGGTTATATTTCTTCTGAGTTATATAGGTATTTACCCCATAATAATTCTATTATTTTGTAGTTGTTCACTTAATAGAAGGGGGAGCCATAGGTTCTTTTTAAAATTTTACAGCATTGTTCCAGCCCTCCTTTTTGCCTTCTCTTGATTAGCTTTGATATCAGGATATTCCGGATGAAATGCTTTGCAGTGGACACTTTATCTTTTAAAGTACAAGCTTCCTGTTTTTTGGTTGGCATTTGAAGAGGTTCTCCCAACTCTGGTTGTAATAATCTTTCATGTCTACTTGAGTTTATTTAGCAAGTGAGCTGTACGTGACTCAGCAATTAAAGTTACAGTGCAACTTCAGTCTCCTCTGATTTTCTAAGAATTCTCATGTAATGGTTTTCTAAGAGAAGGGTTTTTTTTTCCTCTCTAGCTTAAATAGCCTGATAGTTGTCTTCTTATTAAGTTAAATATAGCAGCTGTAATTCTGGTCATAAATTTTATGCCAACCAGAAACCAAACTCTTGTTTTCATTTCCCACTGTCTCTGTTAAGCTGGTATGCTTGAAATTTGCAAGTCAAATAGAAGTGAGTTATAAAGCTCCAAGGAAAAAATGAAGTTTGCAGCAGGAAATGCTTCTTGTAATAGTCTTCGTTATCAAAGATTAATGATCACCTGGTCTGTAAGAAATTCTGAATGTATTTTTTATGGGAAAGAAATGTACAAGGCAAGATTATTAGCATTTGCATAAAGAATGTAGGCCAACTCAGTCCTCCAAGGTTATTTTTGACTGTTAGAGAAAGGAAGGAGATATTACAGGTACACAGTTAGGGAAAAGAGAAATATTGACATAAAATTACTGAATCTTTAATATGGTACGAATGTTTGTTAGGATTGAATTCTGAGATGAAGAAAGGAATTTCCAAGTAACTAGTATGATCATCTATGGAGGGAAATACGTTGTATTTGTAATGACTTAATATTCCTGTGACTCTTTCTACTTGCTAGTGACTGTTCTTGCCATATTCCATGAGCTTCAAGTTGATGTTGAACTCTATGCACTTCTTTTTGGTGAAAGTGTCCTCAATGATGCTGTTGCCATAGTGCTATCTTCGTAAGTGTTTTTTTCTTCTTATTTTATCCTGTATGTTGAGCATTAGGATTCTAAGAACGAGAAGTCACTTATTGAGTAGAGTACATTATGAATGGAAACATTTGAAAAACTGAAGCATTTTCCCCTGTGAATAAATATATACTTATAGATAACATGGAAAATTCATAGAAACCAAAAAAAGAGGGGAATATATGTATATGCATGGCTGATTCAGTTTGCTGTACAGCAGAAAATAAGGCAATATTGTGAAGCAGCTATACTCCAATAATTTTTTTAAAAAATGCACAGAAGAAAAGGAAGGAAAAGTGACATGCATCCCTGACACCTAAAGACAATTACTGTAAGCATTCTAGGACATTTTAAAAATGTCTTTTCTTCTATGCACAATATTTTTATAGTTGTGATTGTAGTGTATGTATAATTTTGCATTCTGTTTTAACATGGGCATTTTTTCTTCAAATTGAATTTTTTGGCATAGCTATATATTCACATGGTTCAAAAATCAAAACTATATAGAAAGGTATACATTGAAAAGTCACATTCTCCTGTCCTCATCCACCTATCCCCTCAGTCCCTTATAGGTAACCATTTTTATTAGTTTCTTGTGTACCCTAGTGTTTCTTCAAATGCAAGCACATATATGAATAAATATTCTTAATTTGCCTCATTTCATATTTTAAAAGTAGCATGCTGTATATGTTCTATACCTGACTTCCTCTCACATAACTACATTCTGGAGATCTTTCTGTATCAAAGCAGAGTTTCTCATTCTTCATTTACAGGCACATAGTATTCTGTGTACAATACTTTGAACTGTACTATAGTTTACTTAATCAGTCTTCTGTTGCTGGAAACATAAAGGGTTTTTACAATTCTTTGCTATCTCAAATAATGTTGCTGTGATTAACTTTGAACTTGCCTGTTTTATATGTACATTAGTATATTGGTTATTGGTAGGATAAATTCTCAGAAGTGAGATTAGTGCGTTAAAGGGTAAATACGTTTGCTATTTTGTTAAATTGCTAAATTGCCTGTCAATTAGCTGTTTTGCATTTTAGCCACCAAATTATGAGAGTGCCTGTTTCCTCATAACTTCACCAATAGAATTTGGCAGACTTTGCTATTTTTGCTAAGTTGATGATTAAGAAATACTTCATACTTTAATTCCTATTTCTCTTATTTAACAATCATTTCAGAAACTTAATTTTTAGAAGTGCTAAGTAGTATACTTTTTAAATTTATTTTTTAATTGAAGGATAATTGTTTTACAGAATTTTGGTAAAGAATCTGCCTGCAATGTGGGAGAGCTGGGTTCGATCCATGGGTTGGGAAGATTCCCTGGAGAAGGAAATGGCTACCCACTCCAGTATTTTGGCCTGGAGAATCCCCATGGACTCCATGGGGTCACAAAGAGTCGGACACTTTTTGAAAACAACAAAAATGAGCAATATTTTAATCTAAGTGTAGAAATTATGATATATGCTACTAGAAGATATTTGCAGGTGAAAGAGTGGATGTGAACCTCTGAGGCGCTGTGGCCTGCCAACTCACTCCTACTAAGCAAATATCTAACCCTATAGACAACTGCCTTTACTCTACACCAGAACTTTCTACAAGAGAGAAGTAAAATCCCTCACCTTTCCTCCTTACTTTTATTTCTTTCTGTAATTTCCACTTCATTAACCATAAAAGAGCAGTCAGTCACTGACTGGTTTACACAATTTGATTTCCCCCATTGTCTAACTGCAAAGTGGAAAGTTATCCTTTCTGAGATGTAACACTAATTCCTTAAATGTTGTGCATGAAGATGTGCTAAAGATCAGATCTTCTTTTGTGAATGTAGTGCATATAAATTCTACCCCCTCTACCATATTTATTGCCAGAATTTTTTGTGACTGTGGTGGCTCAGATGGTAAAGCATCTGCCTGCAGTGCAGGAGACCGAGGTTTGATCCTTGGGTAGGGAAGATCCCCTGGAGAATAAAATGGCAAACCACTCTAGTATCCTTGCCTGGAAAATTCCATGGACAGAGAAGCCTGGTGGCCTACAGTCCATGGGGTCTCAAAGAGTCGAGTATAAGTGAGTGACTAACACTTTCACTTTCGTAGGAGGTTACTAACTGAAGTGCTTGGCATTACGTTTTTCATCATCTTTCGTTTGTCTTTAAAAGTAGGTTAGATAGCTCAGTTGGCAAAGAATCCGCCTGCAATGCAGGAGACCCTGGTTCAATTCCTGGGTCAGGAAGATCCCCTGGAGAAGGGAACGGCTACTCACTTGAGTATTCTGGCCTGGAGACTTTCATGGATTGTACACTTCATGGGGTCTCAAAGAGTCGGACATGACTGAGCGACTTTCACTAGATGTAAATAGTCTACTTTGTGTTGACTTCTGTTTGNAGGGAACGGCTACTCACTTGAGTATTCTGGCCTGGAGACTTTCATGGATTGTACACTTCATGGGGTCTCAAAGAGTCGGACATGACTGAGCGACTTTCACTAGATGTAAATAGTCTACTTTGTGTTGACTTCTGTTTGGTGATTTTCTAATGTGTATATTCTGTAGAAACAGCCTTGTGGAAAGAGGGGGACCCCTTCCTGAAGGACTTCTCTTTAGCAGTTAACAGGTTAAGATATCCATTCTTGAAATTTATGTTGGAAGTTGTTTTTATTTGTTTTTTGACCTGTTAGATTGACAGTAACTTTTTTTGTTGTTAATGTCAATACTTTAATCTGGTGAGGGTGGAGTGAAACTGATTCCCTCATTGCTTTATGAGGTAGAGCTGTATGTACTGATATAGTGTCGTGTATACCTAGAGATGGTCTACTTTGAATAGTATTCCTCTGAATGGGTATACCATGATTACCCTAGAGACCTAAGTTCATACTAATTTAAAGTATGTTTTGGGGGTCATTTACATTTTATAAAATGTAAGTATGAGTAAACAAACATGACAGATTAGTTACCAGAGATATACATGTTAAATTAGTGGCCATTTTTACTTATTCAGTTACCAAGAACAAAACTGTTAATGAAAAATAGTTACTGCTGGCAATGGTCTACTATAGTCATTCTTAACTGGGAACAGTTTTGCACCATTGCCACCCCTCAACCAGGGGATATTTGGCAACGTCTAGGGACATTTTGATTATCAAGAATAGGAGGACGTTGCTGTTGGCATCTAGTGAGTAGAAGCCAAGAGTACTGTTAAATAATCCTTCAGTACACAGGACAGCACCCACTACCCAACAAATAATTACCTGGCCCTGAATGTCAGTAATGCCAGGATTGAGAAACCCTGATGTCGTTTTAAAACTATATCACTTGTACATTGTTGTTGACATTGAAATTGGTATTACTTGCTCTTTTGTATTTTATCTTTTGTCATTTATGATAATAAATTAATATGTTTTTAACAAAAATTTAAAGTATTTGACATAGTAGAAAATTCCTGAAATTTCAGCTCTCAGAAATAATCACTTTTAATGTTTTCATCCAGATTTTTTCCATTAGGATATTAGCATATATATAAATAATATTAATTTTTAAACAAGGCATAGCACTGTACATACTTTTCTGTAACTTGCTTCTTTCACTTGGACATTGTACTACATTAATACCTCCTTTATCCCATTGTATGGATACACTACAAATGTACCTCTGCAGTTCCCCTGTTGATTAATATTTAGTGTTTTCTAATATTGTATTATTGTGAATAGCACTGCAGTGAATATATTTATATATAAATCTTTGTGAATCCTTGAGAGTATTTCTGTAGGATATTTTTTGAAAGTAGAATTTCTAGGCCATTGGATATCATTACTAAAAAATTGAGATATAGTCATATTTCCTTCTTAAAATGTAATACAGATTTAGTTGAAAGCTATTGCTCAACATGTAAAAGCAGCTATAGGTTTAGTTAATACCTTGTTTCTAAGAATGTAGAATGGGAAAATAGTCCAAAATTTGTAAAAAGCACAAATATGTTCTTTCACACTGTTATTTATAGTAGCAAAAATATTAGAAGCAACTTTAAAATGTCCAATAGTGAGGAAATGGTTAAATAAATTATGTTATATCCATTTGGACCATTTTGATGTCTTGAAAAACCACGACTAGAGAGACTGTAGTCATTCTTATGTCATTGTCAGTTGAAGAAGCAGAATTCAGAACTGTATGTTCACTATGATTACAACTAAACGTGAACTAACATGCATGTAACAAAAAGACTGAGGACATAAGGAGAAGGGGGTGACAGAGGATTAGATGGTTGGATGGCATCATTGATTCAATGGATATGAGTTTGAGCAAACTCTGGGAGATAGTTAAGGACAGGGAAGCCTGGTGTGCTACAGTCCATGGGGTCGCAAAGAGTTCAACACAACTGAGTGACTGAACAAAAACAAAAAGAAGGAGAAGAAATACAGAAGGGAAATAAGAGATCTGTCAGGGTAGTAGAATGACAGGGTGATTTTCCCCCCTAAATTGTACATTGTATTACTCTCAAGATTTTTTTTAAGTATTCATAAAAATGCTGCTGCCTCAAGTTAAAATGTTGACTGATGTAGAAAAGGTGAGTTAAGATTTCAACCCAGAGGCCAGCATTTGAAAAGGAAGAAGACAAACCTCTCATCTGTTCTCAGCCCACCATGCTTTTCCTGTACATTTTAGTGATTAAAGAATAAAATAATGATTAATGTGAATCTTGAATTTCCATGAACTACTCTAGGAAAGCGATCTTAGAAGGCATTGCATTGATACTTTGTTCCTGTCAGCATTTTGAAAACTATGGCCAGAGAGAAAGAATGTTGTAGCAGTATTTCTTTCCTCCAGCCAGCTGCTATATTTTCATGCTATAATGTAGTCAACTCTCATTTACAGTGGTAGGGTCCTTCATGTGTAGGTAAGATAGTATGACATGAAAAGCCATTTCATATTCACTAAAACAGTAGCAGATCTACCATTCACAAAATGATCGGGTCACTTTGAAGATTTAAATGTAGATTTTAAAGTTTTTAATTCAGATTGAGTCTCAGAAATTTCTATATGCCATTACCAGAAATTCATATTGGAGTTATACTTCAATAAGATAGGTAAAATTAGGAAATGTTAGCTTGGTCTTAGATTTTGTTTTGTTTTTTAACTTAACTAGGGAGGTGTGAAGAGAACTTAGTGTACATGGTATAACAATGTCATTTTTTAGCCTCGAATCAAAAAAAAACATTGCAATAACCACAGGGAGAATTCATTATATTCTTAGGAATCTGTTTTTTCTGCTTCTTTTCTTTGACATGACTTGTGTGATGTCTTTGAGTCTGGATTTATTATACAAACACTGGTACTCAATTAACTGTGATGAAAACTGACTTAGTAATGGTAGGTGCTTCTGCCAGAGACCCACTAGCAAGAGTGATTTTCTCAGCTGTGTTTAGTTCCTGGGGCGACTATTTCAAAAGAAGTATTTCTAGACCAGGTTTCGACTGTGAGCTCAAGATGGAGAGTGTCCCTTCTAATTACCTGTCTTGGCCTCTTACAGAGTGACTTTCTTTCAGAAGTTTAGGTGAAGGATTCAGCTGGGTATGCTAAAAGTACTGTTCAGTGGACTCTTAACTCCTTGGAAGGCCTTTCAAGCCCTTCTATCTATAAAAGTCCATTTCAGTGAGTGAATAGATAGGGGGTTCTGGGCCATCTGGTATTCTAAAAGTTGAAAGGGTTCTTTAGTCATCCTTTTTATTTTTCCCATAGGAAAAACAAAATGTGACTGACTGAGTATTGAACAGTGTTCTTTATATTTTTATGCATACTCTGTTGGAAATGTGGGGAATTTTTCATTAGTTTGTTCACATTATTAGTATGTTAGGGCTTTCAGGCACTCAGTACCAGTAAGTAAACAGTCACAAAAGAATAGTACTGAATGGTATCTTGAGACTGGAGGAAAAGGCTTGGTTCAACCTTCATAAAGAGGATCTTACTGCATAAAATGTTCTACCTTCTGAAATTGTCACTTAACAAAAGCTGAGTTTTCTTGTTAGCTGATCCACTTCAGCGTGTTTTGGTAACCTTTGGTCCTTATTTTGGCAATTCAAATCCAAAGTTTTGGGGTTTTACCCCCTCTTACTTCATCATCAAGCTTGACACTAGGTAATTTTTAAAATTTTTTAGATAATATTTTAAAAGTAAAAGTTGCTTCTCAAAGAAAGAGCCATTTCTTTCTCTTTTATAGCTCAATCGTAGCATACCAGCCAGCTGGAGACAACAGCCACACCTTTGATGTCACAGCCATGTTCAAGTCTATTGGGATTTTCCTTGGAATCTTCAGTGGTTCTTTCGCAATGGGTGCTGCTACTGGAGTGGTGACAGCTTTAATATCCTTTTATTATATTTATCTTTTCTTGTTAACTTTACAGAGTAATGTAATAATGTGTTCCGTGATCTCCCCTACTTCTGCAATTGACATCATGTTATAATTATTAACCTTATAACCAAGTTCTTGGTTTGAATTAGGCAATCATCTTTACCAGTAAATAAATAAAAGAATTTCATTGCTTTGTGTAGGGTTTCATGCCCTTAAACACTCACTATGGAATTCTATTCAGACATAGTGAACCTTTGGGGGTGAATTTTAAGGTTGTAGACTGAATTGATATAAAGGTAGATATTTTCCAAAGAGCCTCTTGGGTGTTCTACGTGGCTGTTCAGCCTGGTATCCTTTTGCTCTTCATTTAATAGGATGAATAGAAATGTATGATCTTGATACCAATTGAATAAAATAAAGTTCCTGGGTTAGGATAGATGGGAATTCATCTTAGCTCTCACCGACTTTAACCTTATACTCTCAAGTCCTACACATTACCACTAGTTTGCTTTTAGAAACATTGAGCCAGTCATTCTTGTATTCATTCAAAAAATTTTCTTTTTTTCTTAGTCGTTGCAGTTTCACGTTCATAAATTATAATAGAAAATGACAGTTTAATAAATGAATCTAAATTTTCTGTTATTGGGTTCTTTAAGTACAAGTATACCTAAACTTCTGGAACTTCAATTTTCTGTTTTATATCAAGCTTTTCATTCTTCAAAAAATTTCTTGATTACCTGTTATATACTACATGCTATGCCCTGTGTATCACAGATAAACAAGACCTCTTGAGGCCTCTGCCTTTTGGAACTCCTGATATAGAAGAATTGCTGGTACTACACTTCATGGGACCTCAGTGTAGGAAGGCGGAGGGTGAGGAGAGCGGGAAAGATGAGTAGGATTTGATCTTTAAAGAGCTTCCAGCTCCAGAACTTTCAAGGTACTTTCATAGAAAACAAATACTTTTCCAAGAATATATTCATTTTCTGTACTTCAGTTTTGTTCTGGAAGAAGCTTGTCTTAGGGCTTTTTCTCAGGCATACTGAGCCCTAAAGGGACAGTGAAAACAGTTCTGAAGAAGGACCAGGCCAGCCAGTATCTCTTTCCTAGCCTAAGTTCCTTGAGGAACTTTATCATTGCGTTGTAGTACACATTTGTTGAACAGAATGTAGACTCCAGGCTGAGATTTGCCACAGCTTGATACAGGCCCTTCCACTGGCAACTATCAAATACTTGTTAGACTAGTATGAGTGAGTGACATGCCTCAGTTTCCTCATGGGATACTCTACATCACAGAGAGGATTAAACATCAAATCTCATAAAAATGACATTTTTACTAGGTATAAATTGCTGTTATTATGGAAGCTGTCTTGCTTTGGGTCTCAAATGAATAGAGTTGGCATGTTGTGTATCTGATCGTCACTCCTGTCCTTTACTGTCATGTCTGTTCTTTACTTGGATTAGGAAGGCAACCCACTCCNATAGCTCAGTTGGCAAAGAATCCGCCTGCAATGCAGGAGACCCTGGTTCAATTCCTGGGTCAGGAAGATCCCCTGGAGAAGGGAACGGCTACTCACTTGAGTATTCTGGCCTGGAGACTTTCATGGATTGTACACTTCATGGGGTCTCAAAGAGTCGGACATGACTGAGCGACTTTCACTAGATGTAAATAGTCTACTTTGTGTTGACTTCTGTTTGGTGATTTTCTAATGTGTATATTCTGTAGAAACAGCCTTGTGGAAAGAGGGGGACCCCTTCCTGAAGGACTTCTCTTTAGCAGTTAACAGGTTAAGATATCCATTCTTGAAATTTATGTTGGAAGTTGTTTTTATTTGTTTTTTGACCTGTTAGATTGACAGTAACTTTTTTTGTTGTTAATGTCAATACTTTAATCTGGTGAGGGTGGAGTGAAACTGATTCCCTCATTGCTTTATGAGGTAGAGCTGTATGTACTGATATAGTGTCGTGTATACCTAGAGATGGTCTACTTTGAATAGTATTCCTCTGAATGGGTATACCATGATTACCCTAGAGACCTAAGTTCATACTAATTTAAAGTATGTTTTGGGGGTCATTTACATTTTATAAAATGTAAGTATGAGTAAACAAACATGACAGATTAGTTACCAGAGATATACATGTTAAATTAGTGGCCATTTTTACTTATTCAGTTACCAAGAACAAAACTGTTAATGAAAAATAGTTACTGCTGGCAATGGTCTACTATAGTCATTCTTAACTGGGAACAGTTTTGCACCATTGCCACCCCTCAACCAGGGGATATTTGGCAACGTCTAGGGACATTTTGATTATCAAGAATAGGAGGACGTTGCTGTTGGCATCTAGTGAGTAGAAGCCAAGAGTACTGTTAAATAATCCTTCAGTACACAGGACAGCACCCACTACCCAACAAATAATTACCTGGCCCTGAATGTCAGTAATGCCAGGATTGAGAAACCCTGATGTCGTTTTAAAACTATATCACTTGTACATTGTTGTTGACATTGAAATTGGTATTACTTGCTCTTTTGTATTTTATCTTTTGTCATTTATGATAATAAATTAATATGTTTTTAACAAAAATTTAAAGTATTTGACATAGTAGAAAATTCCTGAAATTTCAGCTCTCAGAAATAATCACTTTTAATGTTTTCATCCAGATTTTTTCCATTAGGATATTAGCATATATATAAATAATATTAATTTTTAAACAAGGCATAGCACTGTACATACTTTTCTGTAACTTGCTTCTTTCACTTGGACATTGTACTACATTAATACCTCCTTTATCCCATTGTATGGATACACTACAAATGTACCTCTGCAGTTCCCCTGTTGATTAATATTTAGTGTTTTCTAATATTGTATTATTGTGAATAGCACTGCAGTGAATATATTTATATATAAATCTTTGTGAATCCTTGAGAGTATTTCTGTAGGATATTTTTTGAAAGTAGAATTTCTAGGCCATTGGATATCATTACTAAAAAATTGAGATATAGTCATATTTCCTTCTTAAAATGTAATACAGATTTAGTTGAAAGCTATTGCTCAACATGTAAAAGCAGCTATAGGTTTAGTTAATACCTTGTTTCTAAGAATGTAGAATGGGAAAATAGTCCAAAATTTGTAAAAAGCACAAATATGTTCTTTCACACTGTTATTTATAGTAGCAAAAATATTAGAAGCAACTTTAAAATGTCCAATAGTGAGGAAATGGTTAAATAAATTATGTTATATCCATTTGGACCATTTTGATGTCTTGAAAAACCACGACTAGAGAGACTGTAGTCATTCTTATGTCATTGTCAGTTGAAGAAGCAGAATTCAGAACTGTATGTTCACTATGATTACAACTAAACGTGAACTAACATGCATGTAACAAAAAGACTGAGGACATAAGGAGAAGGGGGTGACAGAGGATTAGATGGTTGGATGGCATCATTGATTCAATGGATATGAGTTTGAGCAAACTCTGGGAGATAGTTAAGGACAGGGAAGCCTGGTGTGCTACAGTCCATGGGGTCGCAAAGAGTTCAACACAACTGAGTGACTGAACAAAAACAAAAAGAAGGAGAAGAAATACAGAAGGGAAATAAGAGATCTGTCAGGGTAGTAGAATGACAGGGTGATTTTCCCCCCTAAATTGTACATTGTATTACTCTCAAGATTTTTTTTAAGTATTCATAAAAATGCTGCTGCCTCAAGTTAAAATGTTGACTGATGTAGAAAAGGTGAGTTAAGATTTCAACCCAGAGGCCAGCATTTGAAAAGGAAGAAGACAAACCTCTCATCTGTTCTCAGCCCACCATGCTTTTCCTGTACATTTTAGTGATTAAAGAATAAAATAATGATTAATGTGAATCTTGAATTTCCATGAACTACTCTAGGAAAGCGATCTTAGAAGGCATTGCATTGATACTTTGTTCCTGTCAGCATTTTGAAAACTATGGCCAGAGAGAAAGAATGTTGTAGCAGTATTTCTTTCCTCCAGCCAGCTGCTATATTTTCATGCTATAATGTAGTCAACTCTCATTTACAGTGGTAGGGTCCTTCATGTGTAGGTAAGATAGTATGACATGAAAAGCCATTTCATATTCACTAAAACAGTAGCAGATCTACCATTCACAAAATGATCGGGTCACTTTGAAGATTTAAATGTAGATTTTAAAGTTTTTAATTCAGATTGAGTCTCAGAAATTTCTATATGCCATTACCAGAAATTCATATTGGAGTTATACTTCAATAAGATAGGTAAAATTAGGAAATGTTAGCTTGGTCTTAGATTTTGTTTTGTTTTTTAACTTAACTAGGGAGGTGTGAAGAGAACTTAGTGTACATGGTATAACAATGTCATTTTTTAGCCTCGAATCAAAAAAAAACATTGCAATAACCACAGGGAGAATTCATTATATTCTTAGGAATCTGTTTTTTCTGCTTCTTTTCTTTGACATGACTTGTGTGATGTCTTTGAGTCTGGATTTATTATACAAACACTGGTACTCAATTAACTGTGATGAAAACTGACTTAGTAATGGTAGGTGCTTCTGCCAGAGACCCACTAGCAAGAGTGATTTTCTCAGCTGTGTTTAGTTCCTGGGGCGACTATTTCAAAAGAAGTATTTCTAGACCAGGTTTCGACTGTGAGCTCAAGATGGAGAGTGTCCCTTCTAATTACCTGTCTTGGCCTCTTACAGAGTGACTTTCTTTCAGAAGTTTAGGTGAAGGATTCAGCTGGGTATGCTAAAAGTACTGTTCAGTGGACTCTTAACTCCTTGGAAGGCCTTTCAAGCCCTTCTATCTATAAAAGTCCATTTCAGTGAGTGAATAGATAGGGGGTTCTGGGCCATCTGGTATTCTAAAAGTTGAAAGGGTTCTTTAGTCATCCTTTTTATTTTTCCCATAGGAAAAACAAAATGTGACTGACTGAGTATTGAACAGTGTTCTTTATATTTTTATGCATACTCTGTTGGAAATGTGGGGAATTTTTCATTAGTTTGTTCACATTATTAGTATGTTAGGGCTTTCAGGCACTCAGTACCAGTAAGTAAACAGTCACAAAAGAATAGTACTGAATGGTATCTTGAGACTGGAGGAAAAGGCTTGGTTCAACCTTCATAAAGAGGATCTTACTGCATAAAATGTTCTACCTTCTGAAATTGTCACTTAACAAAAGCTGAGTTTTCTTGTTAGCTGATCCACTTCAGCGTGTTTTGGTAACCTTTGGTNGAAAAGGCTTGGTTCAACCTTCATAAAGAGGATCTTACTGCATAAAATGTTCTACCTTCTGAAATTGTCACTTAACAAAAGCTGAGTTTTCTTGTTAGCTGATCCACTTCAGCGTGTTTTGGTAACCTTTGGTCCTTATTTTGGCAATTCAAATCCAAAGTTTTGGGGTTTTACCCCCTCTTACTTCATCATCAAGCTTGACACTAGGTAATTTTTAAAATTTTTTAGATAATATTTTAAAAGTAAAAGTTGCTTCTCAAAGAAAGAGCCATTTCTTTCTCTTTTATAGCTCAATCGTAGCATACCAGCCAGCTGGAGACAACAGCCACACCTTTGATGTCACAGCCATGTTCAAGTCTATTGGGATTTTCCTTGGAATCTTCAGTGGTTCTTTCGCAATGGGTGCTGCTACTGGAGTGGTGACAGCTTTAATATCCTTTTATTATATTTATCTTTTCTTGTTAACTTTACAGAGTAATGTAATAATGTGTTCCGTGATCTCCCCTACTTCTGCAATTGACATCATGTTATAATTATTAACCTTATAACCTGTCTCTTATACACATCTAATAGTAGAAAATNTGACAGTTTAATAAATGAATCTAAATTTTCTGTTATTGGGTTCTTTAAGTACAAGTATACCTAAACTTCTGGAACTTCAATTTTCTGTTTTATATCAAGCTTTTCATTCTTCAAAAAATTTCTTGATTACCTGTTATATACTACATGCTATGCCCTGTGTATCACAGATAAACAAGACCTCTTGAGGCCTCTGCCTTTTGGAACTCCTGATATAGAAGAATTGCTGGTACTACACTTCATGGGACCTCAGTGTAGGAAGGCGGAGGGTGAGGAGAGCGGGAAAGATGAGTAGGATTTGATCTTTAAAGAGCTTCCAGCTCCAGAACTTTCAAGGTACTTTCATAGAAAACAAATACTTTTCCAAGAATATATTCATTTTCTGTACTTCAGTTTTGTTCTGGAAGAAGCTTGTCTTAGGGCTTTTTCTCAGGCATACTGAGCCCTAAAGGGACAGTGAAAACAGTTCTGAAGAAGGACCAGGCCAGCCAGTATCTCTTTCCTAGCCTAAGTTCCTTGAGGAACTTTATCATTGCGTTGTAGTACACATTTGTTGAACAGAATGTAGACTCCAGGCTGAGATTTGCCACAGCTTGATACAGGCCCTTCCACTGGCAACTATCAAATACTTGTTAGACTAGTATGAGTGAGTGACATGCCTCAGTTTCCTCATGGGATACTCTACATCACAGAGAGGATTAAACATCAAATCTCATAAAAATGACATTTTTACTAGGTATAAATTGCTGTTATTATGGAAGCTGTCTTGCTTTGGGTCTCAAATGAATAGAGTTGGCATGTTGTGTATCTGATCGTCACTCCTGTCCTTTACTGTCATGTCTGTTCTTTACTTGGATTAGGAAGGCAACCCACTCCAGTATTCTTGCCTGGAAAATTCCATTGACAGAGGAGCCTGGTGGGCTATAGTCCATGGGTCTGAGAAGAGTCAGACACGACTGAGTTACTGAGCACGCACACGCAGTGTTCCTTACTGCATGGTTTCTAACAAAGCATGTGATACCCATAAAACAATTGGATGGACTAAGCTGTAGAGCTTCCTCATGGAAGAGAGGACTGCTCACTCCTTAATACAATGCTTGTGTTCAGAATTTCTTCACTTAGGTGCCTCCTTATTCTGTGACTTTTGTGTTAGAGACTGGAGAATCCTTCTGCTTTCAGGCTTGCCTTGCTTCAACTATTATTTTTTCTAGTAACATTTCTGTATTATGAGATCTTGTTATCAACCTTGACAGTCTTACGTGACTAAGTTCACCAAATTACGAGAGTTCCAGCTGTTGGAGACAGGCCTGTTCTTCTTGATGTCCTGGAGTACCTTCCTCTTAGCTGAAGCATGGGGTTTCACAGGTAGGTTACTTTCTCCTTTTAATTGTAAACCCTTATAGGGAGTGACTTAGCCAGTGATTTTTTTCTCTATGTGTGGACCGACTCCTCTAGTGTTTGAGTACTCTTGTTAGGGTTGGCATTTATGCTATCATTTTAGAATGTAAAAGATTTTCAGTGGAAGCGGTTCCTCTCAACAAAGTAAGTCACAACTGAAAAATTTAACACTAAACATCTAATTTACTTCTGTGAATAAGATCCTTAGTATAAAATTTGGGCACATGCCTTTGATGTGAACTTGGAACTCATTGTCTTTATAGGTGTGGTTGCAGTGTTGTTTTGTGGCATCACACAGGCCCATTATACGTACAATAACTTGTCCACAGAGTCTCAGCATAGAACTAAACAGGTAAGAGAAACTTTATAGTTTGTCAATAAACTTTTTTTTGCAACAAAACAATTTTTTTTTACTGAAAAATCTTTGTTCTGTTCAAAGTGATGTCTGCTCATTTCAGTTCCTTTTCTGTTGGCTCCAGAAATAGATGAGACTGGCAGATTGAAGGGTGACAGCTTTTAGGGTAGAGATAGATCAGCAGAGTAGCCAGGGGCTGTTACTATTGTGATTCCAATGGTCGATTAGCTTGTTTTCCTCTAATAGCTTTTTTTCTTCTAGTTTTATTGAGCTATGATTGGCATACAGCACTGTCTTAAGTTTAAAGTGTACAGAGTAATGGTTTGATCTATATACCTCATGAAATAGTGACCACATCATGTCATATAGATACAAAATTAAAGAAATGGGAAAAATTTTTCTTGTGATGAGTAACAACTTTCATATATCACAGTGTTAATTATATTTAACATATTATGCATTACATCCCTAGTACTTGTTTATCTCATAACTGAAAGTTTGTACCTTTTTACTTCCTCTATCCAATTCCCCTCTCCCTACAACTTGTGTTTGGTAACCACACATCTGATGTCTTTTTTCTGTGAATTAGTTTATTTTTGAAGTATAATTGACCTATGACACTGTGTTATATGTGTATGCTCAGTCACTTCAATCATGTCTGACTCTTTGTGACCCTGTAGACTGTAGCCTATCAGGCTCCTTTGTCCATGGGATTCTCTAGGCAAGAATACTGGAGTGTATTGCCATGCCCTCCTCTAGGGGATCTTCTTGACCCACAGATTGAACCCACATCTCCTGTGGCTCCTGCATTGCTGGCGATACTGCTGAGCCACTGGGGAGGCCTGTAACACTATGTTATTTCCTGTTATATAGCATAGCAATTTGGTTTTTATATACATTTCAAAATAATCACCATGATAAAGGATAATACCTTACTATTGACTATATTCCCTTTTCATCATCCCATGACTCATTTATTTGGCAACTTAAAATTTGTACCTCTTAATCTCCATCACCTATTTCTTTCCTTCCCCCAATTCTATCCCCTCTGGCCACCATCTGTTTGTTCTCTGTATCTGTAACTCTGTTTCTGTTTTTTTTTTCTTTGTTTTTAGAATTCACATATAAGTGAGGTCACATAGTATTTGTCTTTCTCTGACTTATTTCACTTAGCATAGTACCCACTAGGTCCATCCATATTGCTGCAAATGGCAAATTTTAATTCCTTTTCATGGTTGAGTAATAGTTCCTGTCTCTTATACACATCTTTTTTTTCTTAGTCGTTGCAGTTTCACGTTCATAAATTATAATAGAAAATGACAGTTTAATAAATGAATCTAAATTTTCTGTTATTGGGTTCTTTAAGTACAAGTATACCTAAACTTCTGGAACTTCAATTTTCTGTTTTATATCAAGCTTTTCATTCTTCAAAAAATTTCTTGATTACCTGTTATATACTACATGCTATGCCCTGTGTATCACAGATAAACAAGACCTCTTGAGGCCTCTNAACTTTTTTTTGCAACAAAACAATTTTTTTTTACTGAAAAATCTTTGTTCTGTTCAAAGTGATGTCTGCTCATTTCAGTTCCTTTTCTGTTGGCTCCAGAAATAGATGAGACTGGCAGATTGAAGGGTGACAGCTTTTAGGGTAGAGATAGATCAGCAGAGTAGCCAGGGGCTGTTACTATTGTGATTCCAATGGTCGATTAGCTTGTTTTCCTCTAATAGCTTTTTTTCTTCTAGTTTTATTGAGCTATGATTGGCATACAGCACTGTCTTAAGTTTAAAGTGTACAGAGTAATGGTTTGATCTATATACCTCATGAAATAGTGACCACATCATGTCATATAGATACAAAATTAAAGAAATGGGAAAAATTTTTCTTGTGATGAGTAACAACTTTCATATATCACAGTGTTAATTATATTTAACATATTATGCATTACATCCCTAGTACTTGTTTATCTCATAACTGAAAGTTTGTACCTTTTTACTTCCTCTATCCAATTCCCCTCTCCCTACAACTTGTGTTTGGTAACCACACATCTGATGTCTTTTTTCTGTGAATTAGTTTATTTTTGAAGTATAATTGACCTATGACACTGTGTTATATGTGTATGCTCAGTCACTTCAATCATGTCTGACTCTTTGTGACCCTGTAGACTGTAGCCTATCAGGCTCCTTTGTCCATGGGATTCTCTAGGCAAGAATACTGGAGTGTATTGCCATGCCCTCCTCTAGGGGATCTTCTTGACCCACAGATTGAACCCACATCTCCTGTGGCTCCTGCATTGCTGGCGATACTGCTGAGCCACTGGGGAGGCCTGTAACACTATGTTATTTCCTGTTATATAGCATAGCAATTTGGTTTTTATATACATTTCAAAATAATCACCATGATAAAGGATAATACCTTACTATTGACTATATTCCCTTTTCATCATCCCATGACTCATTTATTTGGCAACTTAAAATTTGTACCTCTTAATCTCCATCACCTATTTCTTTCCTTCCCCCAATTCTATCCCCTCTGGCCACCATCTGTTTGTTCTCTGTATCTGTAACTCTGTTTCTGTTTTTTTTTTCTTTGTTTTTAGAATTCACATATAAGTGAGGTCACATAGTATTTGTCTTTCTCTGACTTATTTCACTTAGCATAGTACCCACTAGGTCCATCCATATTGCTGCAAATGGCAAATTTTAATTCCTTTTCATGGTTGAGTAATAGTTCAGTGTATGTGTGTGTATACACCCCATCTTATCCATTCATCTATTAATAGGCAGTCAGGTTGCTTCTATATCTTGGCTATTGGGGTGCATATATTTGCTGATCTCTTAAGTTCAAATGCATTTTCCCCCCTTGCCATGTTTACTGTTTTTGACATCATATTTTACATCATTTTGTTTTGTTTATCTCTTATTGCAGATTTAGATTATTTTACTACCTTTGTCTTTTAACCTTCTACTAGCTTTATATATGGTCGATTTATTACCTTTACTGTTTGTTTGCCTTAACAATTGCCTTTACAATGAGATTTTCCTTTTATAATTTTCATGCTTCTAGTTGTGGCCTTTTCATCACAGTGATGTAAGCAGGTGGAGATGGGCAGGTAGCAGGGCAGGGGACAGAGCACAGGACTATAATGTGTGAGCCCTCACTTTCTTCGTGAGGCTGAGACCCACGTAAAACGGGAAATCACATGGCAAGCTGGCGTGAGAGTTGTCATGAAGCACTCTGTGCCAGGATAAAATGATTTGAACTGGGTCTTACACCCTGTAAAAAGGGAAGTGTCTGGGACCTGCCATATTTAGGGATTCATTGAGTGGGAGTGTAGAAGATGAGGATGGCAAGGATACCACTTAGGGTCCTCCCCCAGCATTATGGATGGGAAGTGATGAACATTAGACTAACGCAGTGGCCGAGACAGCCAAGAACATTCCAAAAGAAAAATTGGCAGGATTTGGAGGATGAGGGTGAGAATGGCTGAATATGGGAATTGAAGAAAGGAAGTTGATTGGGCAAGTGAAAGGGAAACATTTATGGCTTTTTTTGTGGGACCAGAAATGTCATCTCTACATTTGCTTCCCTCTGAATCACATGTTTTGGAGGATATACATGAACATTACATATTTGAAGTATCTGTTTCAATATCTTAGTAATACTCATGTTTTCAAATTATGTAGATTTTTACTGGACTAACCTTTTGAAATTTCGTTTCAGTTGTTTGAGCTTCTCAATTTCTTGGCAGAGAATTTCATCTTCTCCTACATGGGACTGACACTGTTCACCTTCCAGAACCATGTCTTTAACCCAACATTTGTAGTAGGAGCATTTGTATCCTTTATTATGTATTCTGTTTTGGAAACTTCTTTTTAAATTGAGATTTGCACGTGTTTTCTTGGGGGTGGGATGATTGATAAGATTGATAAGAATTGATAAGGATACATATATTTTTAATATAAATAATATGTATAATAATGTATATAATATTTTCCTCTGAGTAAAGTAAATAAGAATTTCAACTCTTTTATCTATTCTATTTACGTTTTTGTTTATTGCACAAATAATACTGACAGACTGAAATGACAAGAAAAAGTCTACCGTTCTGCCAACTCCAAAAGATAAAACTATTTGTCCTCTGTTACTGAAGGGAAGAAAGAGAGATTGGATGATGCAGAGCAGTTTGCAGTCTGTGCCACAGGGCAGTAGTTGAAAGATGATGAAAGATGGAAGGAGGCTTGCCCACTCTTTCCCTCTCCACCACCCTTTTCTTTCTCTATCTCATTGAGTTTTTAAAACCTAGTTGGAAAGGAGACGCTGATTACGTGAAAAAGAGCAAGCAATAGTGCCAACTTTACAAGAAGGCAGGAAGAGATGGAATCCAAAGCACATGGTGGGGATGAGCCTCCAGAGGGAGGAAACACAGTTCCGCCATTGTTCCTGGAGAGGGTAGAGTATGTAGAGATGAAGTATGTACATTTGCAAGATGGCATTTCTCTGATTACTTCTATTTTTATCTGTAAAGTAGGAGGTGAGATCATCTGCTGAAAGTGAGATAGGAGCAGGTGGCCTATCAGTTATCTATTATGTAACAAATTACCCTAAAATTTAGCAACTTAAAACAACAAACGTGTTATTTTGCAGTTTCTGAGTCTGGAATCCAGAAGCAACTTAACTGATAGGTTAAGTTGGCAGGCTCCAGTATCCCTCATGAGGTTATAATCATGCTCTGGGCTGGGACTGTACTCTCTCAAGACTTGACTGGGGATGGAGGAGCCACCCCAAGCTCACTAACATGGCTATTAGTTGGAGGCTTCAGTTCTTCTCCACTTGGACCTCTCCATGGGACAACTCACAACATAGCTTCCCCAGGGGGACAGAGTGAGATGAAAGAGCACCAAGATGGAGTGCAAAGGGCCTTTTATGACCTAATCTTGGAGACAGTGTACCATCTCCCTTCTGCTGTTTTCTATTGATCACACATAAACCCTGGTAAAATGTGAGCTGAGACTACACAAGGGTATGAATACTAGGGAACCCCCTAGGAGGCTGGCTCCCATATATGATAGGAGTTTTGCTGAAATGGTTGTTGCAGAGAGTGGAAAAGTGCATTTAGCAAAGAAATGCAGTAGAATCACTGAGCGGTGTTAGGGACCCATTTGAGTTTGAGGAATAAATCTTAACAATAGAGTCAGTCTGCCCTGTTGTATGACTTTATCTAGGACTATTTAGCTATAAGCATGGAGAAAACAGATAGCTGAGTCCATCTGAGTTTGGAGTTTTGTCAAGTTGGTGCAGTGAAAACAGAGGGGAAAGGGATTGCTGAGTACTGGAAAGAGTTTTATTAAGATTCGGCTAGAAAAGGAAATGAAGAGGGGAGAGGACTGACTGATGGAAAAGAAGAGGGGTCTTTGGACTGGAGGTCCCAGTGAGATGGAAGAATTACCTGCAATAGATGGATGTAAAACATGAAAAGAGAAATTGTGGTCAGAGAGCAAGATGTTTGAATTAGTGATTTTCAAAAGTAGTAGTATTTTAAGAAACCACCTCAGAATGAAGATTCTATCAAAAGAAATTGTCAGAAATATTTTCTTAGTTAAAACTGTAAGTAGGATCTGTGTTAGAAACTGAAGTATTACTAAAATACCATTCTACTGAGTCTTAGTCTTCTGAGAATGAACTTCAGGCAGAAAAATATAAAGCCTTATTCATAAGAGAAGAACTTTAACTGGAAGACTCCCATGAGTTCAGTAACTTCATATCCTGCTAGTCTTTGAGAAATTTTTAAGCAGTCAAGTGGCTTGAATCCACAGTACTTACCCAGAATCAAGGCTAAATATTTTCTGTAGGTTTTCGAATCTGTTAGGAGTTGAAATTCCTCAAAACAGAATCCTACCATGGAAATTGACTCATACCAGGAGATACTTGTTCTCTTTCTGGCTGTATTTGTTAGGATATAGGTTTGGTTTCATGTGGCAATCACCAAAGTTAACCGAGGTTTAAAAAAGATAGAAATGTATTTCTCTCTCATATAAAAGTCTGGACCGGTGTAGCAGGCTCTGCTCCACAAAGTCACCAGGGACCCGCACAGCCTTGTAACCATCCTTAGGGAGTTGTCCTTGTTCTTAGGGATCCAGGTGGCTCCCCCCTCAATCGTCAGCCATAACAGCAAAATCCTAGAAACAGTACAAAAGTCCAGTGATAGGAATGCATGGTCTAAATAATGTTAACAATAAAAAGAATTATCCTTAACCTATTAATAATTTTAGATTGCTATTTTCTTGGGAAGAGCTGCCAATATTTACCCCTTGTCCCTCTTACTTAATTTGGGTAGAAGAAGTAAGATTGGATCAAATTTTCAACACATGATGATGTTTGCTGGTAAATTTTAACTCTCTATTTTTTGCCTCCTCTAGGAAACAACTCACAGTGCATATACCAGTCTGATTTTAGATGGAAATAATATACGGATAATATATTCAGTTCAGTTCAGTCACTCAGTCGTGTCCAACTCTTTGGGACCCCGTGAATTGCAGCACGCCAGGCCTCCCTGATAATCACCAACTCCCGGAGTTCACCCAAACTCATGTCCATCGAGTCGGTGATGTCATCTAGCCATCTCATCCTCGGTCGTCCCCTTCTCCTGCCCCCAATCCCTTCCAGCATCAGAGTCTTCTAGTGAGTCAACTCTTCGCATGAGGTGGCCAAAGTACTGGAGTTTCAGCTTTAGCATCAGCCCTTCCAAAGATTCCCTTAAACATTGAAATCACAGCCTCCAAAAAAATCGTTTTTAAAAGTGTCCCATTCCTTTCTATGAGAGTTTTCCCATGTTCTGGTTCAAAATTCTCAGTTCAGAACTATGTTAAGCGTAGTGGAGAAGGTAAAGATGAACACATTTTCACACAAAAATCTGTATGTGCATGTTTTTGGCAGTTCTCTTCATAATTGCCAAAACCTGGAAACAGCCAAATTGTCTGTCTTCCAGTGAGTGAGGGAGTATGCAAAATAATGGCACCTCCATGCCATGGAATATTCCTCAGTGTTAAAAAGAACAAACCAGTGGTACATAGAACATATATGGACCTCAGAGGCATTGTGCTGAATGAAAGAAGCCACGCTCAAATGGTTTCATTCTGTGTGTTTCATTTACACGACATCCTCAAAAAGACAAAAACCCAGCAATGCAGAGAAAATCAATAGTTACCAAGAGTTTGGTAGGATTATGAGAGGTTAGACCAAAAAAGAAGGTAGCACAAAGGAATTTGGGAGAGGGGTGATGGAACCACTGTGTCTTGGTTGTGGTAGTGGTCACACACCTCTATACATTTGTCAAAACTTATGGAACTGTACACCTGAAAGAGTGAACTTTAGTGTAAGTACATTTTAAAATAGAGTTTTAAAAATTATTAAATGATCAATGCTTGTGAGTATCATCTACTAATTCTTTTTGTATTTGGTTGTATATACCTACGTATGTTGAAATATGTATTTGTTCATGCTATTCTAAGGTCTCAGAATGTACCTTATGTCTTTGAATTTATGAAGTTCATGTTGTCCTCCTGCTATCCCCTTGCAGGCCTTCGTGGCGCGATGGCGTTTGCCTTGGCCATTCGAGATACGGCCACTTATGCCCGGCAGATGATGTTCAGCACCACACTTCTGATCGTGTTTTTTACTGTGTGGGTGTTTGGTGGTGGCACCACTGCCATGCTGTCATGTTTGCATATAAGGTATGTATTTGATTGGGGACCTGATTTTAGTATTAAAATGTAATTTGGGTTATTTTTCTTTTAACCATGAGAGAATTTTAAGCTTAGATAAGTCCCTAATATTTCATTTCTTCATTATAATAAGTATATAACATGTGGCACAGAAAAAATGGAAAATATGTAAAGGAAGGATAAAAACTATTGTTAACACTTGGAGGGATGTCTTTCTAGACCTCTTACTCTGCTCTATTTATTTTTTTAACAAAGAGGCAACACTATAGGTGCTCTTATAAACTGATTTTTAAATATAATATAGCATAGACATTTATGTTAGTAAATATCATTATTTTAATGGCTGCTTATATTGTAATTTATTAACCAAATCTCTACCATTGGACTTTTGGGTTGTTTTTAGGTTTTTGTTATTATGGCTAACTGAGAATTTTGCTCTTATTATTATGATTAACAGTGTGAATGTTTGGAAATGCATATACCATTGTGCACTTGGCTATTTCCTTAGGATGTATTCCTAGAAGTCGAATTGCTTGGTCAATGGATATGCATATATTTAAGGCTTATTATTCGTATCTCCAAACTGAATCAAAAATTTTCTTGTATCTGCAGCATATGAGACAGTCCGATTTATCTCAGCCCAAATCAACAACTAGATATTATCATTCTTTCTTATCTTCATGATCAGCAGTGTTTCTGACCTGACAGTCCAAGGCCAAGGTTGTAATATCTTAGTCTTGAATGCACACTAGTTACTGTATTCAATTGGAAAAAGCTCTCTTGTATCTCAGGAGTTCTGCATTTGTTTCCATGGGTACAGCAGTCTGTAGTTAAAGCCATTGTAGGTTTTACTTTGTGTTTGCTGTAACTTCATAGATCTTGAGAGCTACTGAGCTTTCAGAATGTTTTAAGGTTCATTAGAGAAAACAGTATTTCTTTCACATCTTATAGAATCCATTCTCCATTTTACGTCTTTCTTCTAATGCTCTAAATAGCAATCAGCCCTAAATCAGACTTTGAATGTTGTTATGATTGTGTTTCTTTCTCTTTACTGTTCAAATTCTTTTATTTTACAATTCCTGTGCTATTATCGTGGATAATTGAAAATACATCAAAATAATGTTCTTGTAACCCTGATTATTAGGGAGGACCTGGCATTTGTTGAACACCTTCTATGTGCTCGGCATTGTGCTAAGTGTGTTTTATGTATTTATCTAATCACAATCACTCCTTTTTACAAGTGGGGAAATAGAGGCTTTAAAAGTTTCTAGTTGTTCAAGCTCATAAATACCATTAATGGTGGACAGAGGAGCCTCCAGTCTCGCTTGATTTGTCCTAGACCTCTGCATCAAGAAATGAAGATGGGCCATTTTGGAAAGATTAAGCTCCTTTTTTTCGTCAAGAGTTTTAAAATGAAGGTTCTTCCTTATTCTACTGAGGAAAACAAAGCCAAAGCTAAACGTAAGATAATTTAGGAAAAAAACACTCTTTAAGTGGAGTCTCAGTGTTTAAGTAGAATCAGTTCTCTTCTCCAACTGCCTTTCACACGTACTAAACCAAATACCCATGTTTACCCCACCCCCCAGAAAAAACTCCCCCAAAACCTACCTACTCACATAAAGCTAAATCCACTTCACCAGCTTTGCAAGCTCTTTGGCCCTATCTTACCTGTCCTGTTTGGCATTCAGTTGTATACATTATCTTACAGTCTTAGGTTAACTATTATTAATGTTGTTTGGGGGTTTTTTGGCCTCTTTGCAGAGACTGGAATTTAAATTTCTCTTACCTCCCACCAAATTTGTTGAGTATAATTGTGAGGATACTAAAAAGTCCTTCAGTTTTAACATATATGCAGGATTAGGCTTGACTTTGAGTTCTTGCCCCTTTGTTTAGTAATTCTGTGATCTTGAGCAAGTTCTTTAACTCTTCTAAGTCTCAGCTTCCCTGTCGGTAACATGTGTGACAGTACTTTCCTCCAGGGTTGTTGTAAGGATTCCTGAGCTCATGTCTGTAAAGCTCTTAGTACAAGACTTCAAATGTGCCTTTTATTCATTTATTTGGTGAATACTAATTTAGCACCAACCATGTTCCCATTGCTGTTTTAAGGTAAAATTTAGTGGCTGTCAACTGGCGGCAGTTCCCCACAGGGGCATTTGGCAATGCCTGGAGACATTTCTGATTGTCACAATCAAAGAGAGGGGCCTGCTACTGGCATTTTGTTGGTAGAAGCCAAGGATACTGCTGAACATCCCAGAAGTACACAGAGCAGCCCCCACAACAAAGAATAATCTTAGCCAAAATGTTGGTACTGCAAAGGTTAAGAGACCCTGATCTGGAGAGGTACAGTGGTAGTAACAAGATAGAAAAGGTCTCTGGTCTCATAAAGTCTGTACTGTAGTGGGAGAAGACAGATAGTAAACTAGCAGGTAAGTAAATGAAGATGACTATTTTAGATAATGTTAAATGCTCTGATGGCAAACAAGGTGCTATGATAGTAGGTGGGCATAGAGTGTATTTTATAGATGGAGCTCAAGAAAGGTGTCTCTGAGGTTACATTTGAGCTTAGGATACCTGAATGACAAGATAATGCCAGTTAAGCAGTGAGCAGGAAGAATAGTGGTCCAGGCAGAGGGGAGAGCAAGTACAAAGGTCCTGAGGCAGGAACAAACAGCCTGTTGAATGAAAAGGAAAAAAGCCCACCTAGCTGGAATATAGTAACCAAAAGGGAGGTAGGAAACAAGGTGGGCAAGATCCTTCAGGGGCAGGGCTTGACAAATGTGTCTTGTCAGGGGCCAGGGAATAATATTTTAGGCTTTGAAGGCCATTTGGTCTCTGTCTCAACTACTCAACTCCAGCATGAAAGCCCCATAGACAATACATGATTCAGTCGCCTTGGCCATGCTCCCACAAGACTTTATTCACAAAAGCAGGAGGTGCACCAACTTGGCGTGGTCGGTGGAGCCCTGCTATTGGTTCTAGTAGGACACAGTAAGGAGTCTGGATTTTAAAATCCACTTGGAACTTCCCTGGTGGTCCAGTGATAAAGAATCCACCTGCCAATGCAGAAGACAGGAGTTCGATCCCTGGTCCAACAAGATATTCCACATGTGTTGAAGCAGCTAAGCCTGTGCACCACAACTACTGAGCTTGGGTGCCCTAGAGCCTGTGCTCCGCAGCAAGAAAAACCACTGCAGGAGGAGCCCATATACCGCAACTGGAGATCAGCCCCCACTCGCCACAACTAGAGAAAACCCTCATGCAGCAACGAAGACCCAGTGTAGCCATTAAAAAGAACATGTAGTATAATTAAGAATATCTTAAAAATAAACTTTTCTGTTTGAAAATAAATAAAATCCAATTGGCGGTCTTGTAGGATTTCAAAGCAAGAACGGGATGTCATCTGTCCTGTTTTGTGGACAGTGGCTCCTCAGTGAGTGAGAGCCAGCCAGCTCTTCCTCTGTCCTTTTGCACAGTTTGTGACAGTCACCTTTGGCTCCTTGTTGTGTACCACACATAGTTTGCACTTCTCCATCTCTGAGCCTTTGCTCACACTGTTGGCTCTGCCTGGAATGCTCTTCCACTCCCAGGAAACGACATAGCTCAAACACTGCCTCCTTTCACCCTCTTCTTTTCTCTCAGAACCACTCTTCGGTCTGCTTACTGTAGAGTACCTCTGTTATAGCACTGTTTTCAGTCAGCCTTATAATGATGATGTTATTATAAGAGCTACCATTTAGCAAGTGTTAATGACGAAGGACAGGGAAGTCTGGCGTGCTGCAGTCCACAGGGTCAGAAAGAGTCGGACACAACTGAGTGACTGAACACCAACAATGATGTATCACTGTTTTAAAATCTTTAGACACATTTTCTTGTTTAATCCTTGCAGCAACTCTGCATGGGGGCCAGCACCCCCATTTCTCAGTCGATAGAACTGTGGTTCATAGGGTCGCATGACTTGACTAAGTTCAAACAGCTAGAAAGGAGCTGAGGTCAGATTGGAACCCAGCTCTTCTGGACTGCAGAGCCCTTGGGGATTGCGCTCTAGTTATGTCTGTCTTTCCCACCAGTCTGTGAACTCCTGGAGGGCAGGGCTGTGTGTAAATCATGTCTATGCCCTATGCACAGTGCCTGGCAGGTAGTAACTGCTCTGATAAATGTTTATTACGTTAACTTGGCCTTCAACACTCTTCCATCTGAGAATTAAACTTGTGTTGTCAAGACCACTAGATGTCACTTGAGATACACAAATGTGGTTAGAGAAGGAGGTATTAAATAGCTTCTGGCCATCTTAACAAAGAAGAAATGAGCATTTCTTGGAATTCTGAATCTGGTTATGACCATTTGTTTTTCAAATATTTGGCCCTGATTCTCTTGCCTTCCAGATAAGGTCGTGCATCATTTTCCTCCCTT
This sequence comes from Neotragus pygmaeus, assembly GCA_006410875.1. Classification (NCBI taxonomy): domain Eukaryota; kingdom Metazoa; phylum Chordata; class Mammalia; order Artiodactyla; family Bovidae; genus Neotragus; species Neotragus pygmaeus. Next base: position 39,914 of record SJYV01011048.1, on the reverse strand, counting down.
TGGTGTCACTAGGCTGCTCCTGCTGCAGCTTCTCACACTGCTATTTTTTCTATGTTCTGTAGTAGTGGCCTTAATCGATAAACATTTGAGCACCTATTGTGTGTCAGGTACTATGCTAGACTCTGGGGATACAGAGATAAATTGGGACATGACCTTTACCCTCAAGGAGCTCACAGTCTTATCTGGGGAGACTGATAGGTAAATAACTATACTCTACTGTACTAAGTATTATAAGAATTAGAAAGTACTGTAAAAGCCCAGAGGAAAAATGATCCCGACTGAAGGAGTCTTGGAATGGTTTCTTTGGAACTCAAAAAAGGAAAACAAAATAAGGGGCAATACAGCTCAAATAGAGGGACCAGTACAAGCAGAGACATGGAAGCTCAGGAGAGGACAGGGTCTAGGGCAAGGAGCAGTCAGGTCTCACTACCAGCAGGTGTTTGGGTGAGGGTAAGGGGAAAACTGGGCCAGAGCGGCGGGGGTGGCTAATTTGAAGAGTCTTGAATGCCACACAAAGGACTTTAGACCTGACCCTCTGAGTTACAAGCTGCTCTCAGAGACTTTTGTAAAGGTAGTAAGCCAGTGAGCTCTCTGCTTGAGATGGCTAACTCTCAGGGAGAGCCTGGCAGTGGGGGACCCTTATAGCCAGTTGCCCTAGATGCTGTGAGTCCGAATGAGGTCCCAGCTTGCGCAGTTGAAATAGAAAGGAGAGAGGATCTGAGAGACAGTTTAGAGGGAGAATGAACAGAGGTGGTGAGTGCTCAGATTGAGGAGATGGAGGAGTCATAGAGAGCTTCTCATAATGAAGCTGTTTCCTAAGATATGGAAAGCAGATAAAAAAGAATCATGAAGAACCAAGGCTAATGGCTATCCATTCGCCTATGGAAAAACACCCTGGAATTGGACCTTCTCTTCAGTAATCAACAGAATGTTGCCAGGAGAGCTGAGAGGTCTGAAAACATTCAGCTTCCTCCCGGAACTGCAATGGGCCAGCCTTGTTGGTGGAACTGCCCTAGAGTTCTTATTCAGCCACTGGGGCATCACTGCTTGCCCTGACTCCTGCTTATTGTGGACTTGGTAACAAAAGAAAAAGTTATTTTTTCTGAAACTGGTAAGTGGGATTGGCTTGCAGGAAGAGAAGGTTAGTAGACCCTGCTTGCCTTAGGAGTCACGCTGTTGCTAAGGAGAGTGGCAGGAGCCAAAAAATCTATAGCAGCAGCCATTGAGAAGCACAAAATTAGTCATTTCATAGCTTCTGTGTTGAGAAAAGTAGTTGCCTAAGAGTGCTCGTATGTGAATAGGCATTTTTTTTTTTTGGCTTTAAGATCTCATTTGCCTTTTGTGTTTTTCTTTTAGGGTTGGTGTTGATTCAGACCAAGAACACTTGGTAAATATGCATTTGTGTTGTCCTGACATTTCTGTCGATTGTGTGATTGCTTGGAAAGAAAACAAATCTACTATAGACTTCATGCCACTGTTATTTAGATCCTGTCCTATTTGCATCAGCTTTTAACTGACATCATATCATTCCTGGGTTTTCTCACTGCTCGATAGAGACAAAACTGAATTTTAGGCCGTGTGTGGTTATCAAGGGTGACAGCTCCCCTATCTGTGGGTAAGGCTGGGCTTTGGCCACAGACAAGAGCAGTCCCTTAAGCACTCCTGGGTTTTCAAGTGACTGTTCTGGCACAGGGAGCCTTTTTCCATTTTGGTTTGCGCATGAAGTCTTGTCTCTGATGTAAGCCCCACTCCAGCTGCTTTTCCTGTGCAACTTTCAAATTGGATGACCAGCAGCTGCCCTTGAGAACTCCCTGGAAACCTTGGGCGCTTCAGCCAGGCTTCCCTTGCCTATTCAGGAGAATGTGCTTTCTTACCCTCTGCCTCAGCCCTGCCCATGTTTCCTTGCTTACACTCATGTGTCACTTTCTCTCTTGTTTCCTTGAACCAGAACTTGGTAGACTAGTGCATTGTAACTCAGTGCTTTCTCTAGACTGACCACCTTTTTCTGGTATTTTCCTTCCACCTTTTAATGCTTTCTGAGCACAGCTGAATAGGTGCCTCTGCCCTAGACATGAGATGGGAAATCATAGAAATGAGGTTTTTGCAAATGGAAAGCATCTCTTTTAAAACAACAGTTCTTTTTCTTGTCTGAAACAGGCCCTGGTCTACTTGTCTTCAGAGTGTAATTAAAAAAAATTTTTTTTGTCAGATTCATTTCCTGAATGCTAATTTTGCTAGCTATCGAGTGATGAGTTTGTATGTGACCTAGGATGCACCTGCCTCTTTTGTGGTCAGAACCTTAAAGTATAATTTCATGGGTTTGAAATAATTGTACAAACCAGGCTGGATGAGTTCCCCTGATGCTGAGTTCCTGAGGTCGTTTTCAAAGGGTAATAGCCCCTCAGTGCCTCCACCCCCATGTCGAAACAAGAGTAGTGATCAGACAGCTCCGCAGACCAATGCTTGATCACCATCTGTGTATGCCTCTACCTGTTATGTCCCCTCTGTCACCACAGAGGACAGATGGAAATGGAGTGACAGGGAAAGAGCCAGGTAGGTGAGTACCAACTGTGACATCCAGAAAAAAATGTCATTTTTACTTTGCCTTGAAAACTGTGGATGCCTTGGCTCAGTATATTGTTTACTCAATATTTCAAGTGTCCCTTGGGAAGCAGAGGAAGATTTTAGTAACTATGGAACATGTGGGGATTAGGTTTACAGGTGTTCATGTGGTGAGGGGATCGTGAGATTTGTAGATTTGTTGCTCTTCAAAAAGTGGAGCTATACAAACTAATGCCTCCTGATGTGAAAGGAAACACTGTAAGCCTGTGCATTATTCTCAGACTTTTTGTATTGTGTGTTTTGATACCTACTGAGAGGAAGATTCACTTATTTTGAGGATCAGGAAAAACAAGAACCAAACCCAGAATCTAAACTATACTCTTCGAAAATCTTGAAAACAGAACATTCATGCTGGAAAGAGCCTTTGAGTAAGGTTCACGTTGTATTCATGAAAAAACTCAGGCTGGGAGGGGAAGGGACTTGCCCAACTAGTTCACATCCGAGCCGAGATGAACCAGACGGCCTCACAGCGCCACTGCTGACTGCTCCGTGTTATACATGAGGATGCAGTTTATGTTTTGGGGGGAGCTGTTTTTGAAGAGATCTTCTGGTTGTGTTAGTTTTCCCTCCTACCCAGCCTGGCTTACCATGGAATTTCCCTACTTAAATTTTGCTAGTGTTCTAACAACATAGTAGCATCTTTGAAAATACCAGTTAGTTTTGGGACCCATGACAACTCCCAAAGATCAGAATGTTGATGGGATGTTTTCCACTTAAGGTGCAGTTCACATTGTGAGTGTAAAGCTTTCAGATTTAGCGGGTGGATTATCCCACATTAATTTTTCTAAATGCCAGTCAACTCATAAATCAGGAAGCAGCCTGAGTAATAGAAGTGTTCAGAAAAACACTTCAGTTTCTTATTCCTAAGCTGCAGTATACAAGCTCTTAAATTAGGCTATGTTTGTAATTCTACAAAGCAGTGACTCTTAAATGAATGTGCTTTTTGTCTTTATGTATATATTGACTTATTTATTGTCTGTTTGCAGGGTATTCCTGAAAGTGAAAGAAGAACTACCAAAGCAGAGAGTGCGTGGCTCTTCCGGATGTGGTATAACTTTGATCACAAGTATCCTTAATTGAAAAAAAAACAGTATGGATATGAATGATTACAATTTAATGGAACAACTGTTTTGACTACTCTCTTCCTGAACTGAAATATACCTTTGGTCTTCCTTTTCCCCTTCCGTGTAGTGGAGAAGTTTACCCACACACATGGATGAATTCCTCTGAAAACCCATGAAGCCAGTAGGGACTGATTATTGCAAAAGCTGGCTTTGTGCAGGGACTCAAGAGCCTTTATGATAGACTTGCATTGATATATAGGTTTATTTATGGAGTAAACTTTAATATTTATTGTCTTTTAGCTAATTGAGTGAATGCCACAAGAGGAATTTGTTGGTGTTTGTTAGTGTGCTTGCTAGGGTAAAAGAGGAAAGGCAGGCTTAGGAAGAAACATGGGAATGAGAAACTCAGCAATGCTGGATACTGCAGTAGTCACTGATGTCTTTTCTCTGACCTTTCCAAAGACTGGAAGATTCTCCTCTCCATTCAGAATGCCAGTGCTTCATTATTTACCAGATTTCTTTCTTGTCCTATTGTAACAGTCTTCTTCATAGTTATACTTTAAGTCAGGTTATATATAATAACCTGTTTAAATCATACTTTAAAAAAATTTTAGAAGATACTTTTTATGTGATCTATTTTTGAAGTCTTTATTAAATTTGTTACAGTACTGCTTCTATTTCTGTTTTTTTGGCCAAGAGGCATGTGGGATCTTAGCTCCTGGACCAGAGCAAATCCAACCCCCCTGCATTGGAAGGCGAAGTCCTGTCTCTTATACACATCTAGATGTGTATAAGAGACAGTCTTTTCTCTCTTTCTGTAAGCTTGTATCTAGTTGTGGGTGGATTTCCAAAGTGCTCCTCTTTTTTTTTTNACCAGAGCAAATCCAACCCCCCTGCATTGGAAGGCGAAGTCTTAATCACTGGCCCACCAGGGAAGTCCCTAAATCATGCCTTTTAAAAAATTGTATCACTCACTATTTATTAAAATTAATTTCTTATTTGAAAATTGAACTAGATAAAGGAACTGTGGAGTTCTTTCTGGCTGAGACTTTAAGTGAATCAAAACCTAGTTTATGTTCTGTTGAAGTGAATTTGGGACAACTATATAAAATCCTTTTTCCTTGCTTTTGACTTTCTGATCAAAGCCTATGTTTAACAAAAATGCACTTGACACTTATAATTAGAGGCTACTACTTAACTATATTCTGTTTGCTGGATTTTTACATTCACTTTCTGGAAAGACTCTAATATATGAAAACATGAATGAATGCATATCTATGGTATTGTTGTTCAGTTGCTAACTTGTGTTCAACTCTTTGCTACCCCATGGACTACAGAACGCCAGGCTTCCCTGTCCTTCATTATCTCCTAGAGTTTACTCAAACTCATGTCCATTGAGTCGGTGTTGCTAGCTAACCATCTCATCAACTGCTGCCCCCTTCTCCTTTTGCCTTCAACTTTTCCTAGCATCAGGGTCTTTTCCAGTGAGTCAGTACTTCGCATCAGGTGGCCAAAGTATTGGAGCTTCAGCTTCAGCATCAGTCCTTCCAATGAATATTCAGGACTGATTTCCTTTAGGATTGACTGGTTTGATTTCCTTGTTGTCCAAGGGACTCTCAAGATTGTTCTCCAGCACCACAATTTGAAAGCATCAGTTATTTGGTGCTCAGCCTTCTTTATGATCTAACTCTCACATCTGTACATGACTACTGGAAGAACAATAGCTTTGACTATTTGGACCATTGTCAGCAGAGTGATGTCTTTGCTTTTTTATTATGCTCTCTAGGTTTGTCATAGATTTCCTTGTAAGGAGCAAGCATCTTTTAATTTAATGGCTGCAGTCACCATCCACAGTGGTTTTGGATCCTCCAAAAAAATCTGTCACTGCTTCTACTTTTTCACCTCTATTTGCCATGAAATGATGGGACTGGAGTTCAGATCATGAACTCCTTATTGCAAAATTCAGACTTAAATTGAAGAAAGTAAGGAAAAGCACTAGACCATTCAGGTATGACTTAAATCTCTTACGATTATATAGTGGAAATGACAAATATATTCAAGGGCTTAGATCTGATAGACGGAGTACCTGAAGAACTATGGATGGAGGTTCATGACTTTGTACAGGAGGCAGTGATCAAGACTATCCCCAAGAAAAAGAAATGCAAAAAGGCAAAAGGGTTGTCTGAGGAGGCCTTACAAATAGCTGAGAAAAGAATAGAAGCTAAAGGCAAAGAAGGAAAGGAAAGATATACCCATCTGAATGCAGAGTTCCAAAGAATAGCAAAGAGAGATAAGAAATCCTTCCTCAGTGATCAATGCAAAGAAATAGAGGCAAATAATAGAATAGGAAAGACTAGAGATCTCTTCAAGAAAATTAGAGATACTGAGGGAACATTTCATGCAAAGATGGACACAGTAAAGGACAGAAATGGTATGGGCCTAGCAGAAACAGAAGTGATTAAGAAGAGGTGGCAAGAATACACAGAAGAACTGTACAAAAAAGAGCTTCATGACCAAGATAATCACGGTGGTGTGATCACTCACCTAGAGCCGGACATCCTGGAATTCGAAGTCAAGTGGGCCTTAGAAAGCATCACTATGAACAAAGCTAGTGGAGGNTTGAAAGAGAGAGGAAAGCAGTCTCTAAAAGTTGGAAAAGCGAAGGAAACAGTTTCCCCCAGATTTTCTGGAAGGAGGGCAGCCCTGCTGACACCTTGATTTTAGCCCCGTGAAACTGTCAGACTTCTGGCCTCCAGAACCATAAGGTGACAATTGCAGGTTGTTTTAAGGCACTGTGTTTGTGGCGGGGCTTCCCAGGTGCCTCAGTAGTAAAGGGTACGCCTGCCAATGCAGGAGACATAAGAGACATGGGTTTGATCCTTGGTTCTGGAAGATCCTCTGGAGGAGGGCGTGGCAACCCACTGCAGTATTCTTGCCTGGAGAATCCCATGGACAGAGGAACCTGGCAGGCTATAGTCCATAGGATCTCAAAGAGGCAGACACGACTGAGAGGCTAACACTTTTCACTTCATGTTTGTGGTAATTTGTTATGGCAACAATAGGCAACTAACGCATTGCCTCTGAGGGAGAGGGGGTTGTTTTTATTTAGTTTTGAATGCCTGTTCTGTGTTAGGCATTGTGCACAATGCTATGGGTATGGAACTGCACAAGATCTAGAGTCCACAGTCCAGTGGGGTAGACTAGCAGGTATACAGACAACATGGCACTGGGATGGAGAAATGTCCAGATGATAAATGCCCAGCCCTGAGAGGGGTCAGGAGGCTGGGGAAGGAGGCCCTGCCATTTCTGTGACTTTAGCCTATCTTTAACAAATGCTTCCACATTACTCACTGTTGTAAGGAATTTTCCCAAGCCACCATGCCCACGCGCTGACCAGGGAGTGGCAGTGTGTGGAAGACATGACCATATTTGGGTTCTAGAAAGCTCGCTCTCATTGTGGCTGTGGTGGGAATGATGGATTATCTGGACAGAGTAAGAGTGGACACAGAGATGATGGCTTAGCCTAGTGAAAGAGGGCGTGGCCTGGACTGTACAAATGTCAGAAGGAGTGGAGAGAAGGGAACAAATGCAGGAGACATGCACAGGTGGTCCATAGACTCAACAGGACTTGGAGACTAAACGTGGTGATTGAGTTGAGGGTGGGGGGTGGTACAATGATTCCCAGTGATCTGGGTTAGGCAAGTGAGTGGGTGGAATGGTAGTACTATAATTTTATTTATTTTTAAAATTTCATTGGAATACAGTTGCTTTACACTGCTGTGTCAGTTTCTACTGTACAGCAAAGTGAATCAGCTGTACATATACCTGTATCCCCTCTTTTTTGGATTTCCTTCCCATTTAGGTCACCACAAAACATTGAGTAGAGTTCCCTGTGCTAGACAGTAGGTTCTCATTAGCTTTCTATTTTATACACATTAGTGTGTATATGTCAATCCCAATCTCCCAATTTATCCGACCTTGCCTTCTCTCTTTGGCGTCTGTATGTTTGTTCCCTACATCTGTGTCTCTATTTCTGCTTTGCAAATAAGTTCATCTATATCAAATACCTTTTATGACAAAGATGTTCAGAGATGTAGGCAGTAAAGATATGAATCCAGTTTTGCTTCTGGAAGGTAAAAGAAGATGGAACCCAATCAGGAAAAGCAGAGTAAGAGAAAATAACTCAGGGCCCCAAATGAAAAAGCTAGGAGAGGATACAAGCTTGGAAAACACTAGGACTTGCAATCTGTTCTCCCATTATGACCTAAGAACATCTGGAGCTTTCTGCTTGGGGTGGCATCTGGGGAAAATAATTGCTTTAACCAAAGTACAATAGATGGAGGAAAAAATAAATTATTTTCCCTTCTTACAAAATACAGAATACTTCTGAAGTTCTCAGGGAATGATGGGTGGTGTTATTAGGAAACTTTAAAAAGTGTGTCACTCTGGATTTCAGTGTATCCTCCACTGGTCTGGGCAGGAGATGAAAATATATGTTGCAGGTGCTCTAAAGTTCTTAGCATTTTCTGGGAGGGTCAAGGGCCAAGAAATGAATCCTGGATCTGGAAAGGAAGCCACTGCTAGTTGGCCGGACCCTTTCTGGTTCTGGGGAGGTTTACGTGCAAGCAAGGAGACGGCTTCACTTTGTGCTTCTCCCAAAGGCTGTTGCAAGAGTTCTCCAGCGAACCCAGTGGAGCATCCAGAAGCCCTCTGGTATGCTGTCCTCAAACACTCGTGTTGTTCACTTGCTGAAAGCGTCAGTGCTGGAGCTGCAGTCTGTGTGGACATTTGAGCCAAGTAGCCACTGTGGGACAGAGTTTGTAAAAAATGCAGATATTCAAACTTTTTAAAGATTGATTTTTGCCTCAAGAGAAGGAAATCAGCAATTGACAGTAGAACTGACAAAAGAAAGCACAGAGGCCTATATTAAGATGAAGGAAACATCTGGTTTTTGTTTTCTTAACTTTTATTAATTCATCTGAGGTGTGACTCACAGCTCACNAAACTTTTTAAAGATTGATTTTTGCCTCAAGAGAAGGAAATCAGCAATTGACAGTAGAACTGACAAAAGAAAGCACAGAGGCCTATATTAAGATGAAGGAAACATCTGGTTTTTGTTTTCTTAACTTTTATTAATTCATCTGAGGTGTGACTCACAGCTCACCCAGCCAATGTTTGCAAAATGAAGTCTTCGTTGCCTCCAGAGTCGTTGGGAAAAGTCACTTCAGAACTACCTTGAGAGAAAGACGATCCACAGAGAGCTGTCATTTAAAAAAAGGTAATGTTGATCCTGTTAGGTATTTCCTGAAGTTGCTTCTGTGTTAACTCATGACTGCTTTCCTTCCTCAGTAGGATTTTATTCTCCCATCTAGAAACTGTAGGACTGATGTGCTGATCTAAAACTGCGTATTAAACCTCATGAAGTATGCCCTTCAGCTATTGAGAACACTTAATTGACTCACCTGAGTCTTTTCCTGTAGAGAGTGGGGTTAGATGTACAGCCCCTGGGGACACTAGGAAGATGAAAAGTCTCCTCTCCCTCTCCCCAAGGTTTTCTTCAGCCGACACTAATCCCACCTCCAAAGGNCTTCAGCTATTGAGAACACTTAATTGACTCACCTGAGTCTTTTCCTGTAGAGAGTGGGGTTAGATGTACAGCCCCTGGGGACACTAGGAAGATGAAAAGTCTCCTCTCCCTCTCCCCAAGGTTTTCTTCAGCCGACACTAATCCCACCTCCAAAGGGAGACATCAATGAAAGAATAAGATTACTTGCTGGGGTGAGACCCTACCACCATCTGGGTTAGTAATTCTGTGTTCTCACCCTTTTCTCTTGATGACTAACACTACATTTTCAAGACAGCTGGTCAGAGTTCACAGCTGGCCTCAAGTTACCATCCAGGACAAATCTGGCTGGTCTGGGTAATAATGCAGCCATCAACTTTGCTCTCATTACACTATACTCTATCCAGCTGAGCTCTACTCGTTTTGACCCATTGGCAGGGAAGGCAGTGTGTTCGTGCTCAGTCGCTAGGTCATGTTCGACTCCTTGCAACCCCATGGACTGTAGCCTGCCAGGCTTCTCTGACCATGGGTTTTTCCAGGCAAGAATACTGGAGTGGGTTGCCATTTCCTCCTCCAGTGGACCTTCCTGACACAGGAATTGAACCCTGCATCTCCTGCTTCTCCTGCATTGGCAGGTGGATTCTTTACCACTGAGCCACTTGGGAAGCCCGGGGATGTCAGTAGGGGGATTCAAACCTCTACTGTTAATAGGAGACCAGTTATTTGATTCTACTAATCATTCATTCACTCATTCATCAAACTTTATCTGAGCACCTACCCAGGGTACTGGGAATTCAGCAGTGAATATGGCACAGTTCCTGCTTTCAAGGAGCTCACAGTCTAGTGAAGGCAGACCTATAATAAGATGAAGTACTATTCTATTATTCCTGAGGAAGGTAGCATTGAATTGAATCTTAAAGGATAAGTTAATTATATAAGCCTGAAGCACAAGAGAGAGATTTAGACTTTGGGAGTAGATTAGCTCACCAAGAGAAAGTATATAATAGAAAGAGTCCTAGACAAAAATACAAAACAACAACAAACTGACAAGCAAAACCAGTCATGTTTAAAGGGATTAGAGAGGCTAGTAGAAAAGAAGAGTGATGTTGAAGATATCAAAGGAGAAAAAGACTTTTTCATTAGGAAGGGGCCACCAGCAATGTCAGAATCAGTAAAGAGGTCAAAGTCATACAAAGATAGAAGAGCATCCACTGGATCCAGGAATGTGGAAACCAATGGTAACACTAAGGGAATGGCAAAGCACATTTGGGGGAAACCTATTGAATGCTTGCATCCTGGAGGTGAGGAAGGTTAGGGTGTTAAGGATGACCGCCAGGGTTCTCTGGACTGAGTCACTGGTAGGTAGTATCTCCATTCACCAGGATTGGGAATCCAGGAAAAGCATATGCTGGGGAGAGGGAAAGGGAAAAAGTTCAGGTTTGGACATACTGAGCATGATGTACCTATGTGATATCCAAATGGAGACATCCAGTGGGCCATTGACTTTATGGGTCTAGAGCTTGAATTTCCTAGTTTGTAAATAAAATGGACTAACAAGGTCATTTTTTTTTTTCTGTAGAGAACTCCATGCCATTTTTCATCATGCCCTTAACCAGGATCCATACTTAAATATTTTTTAATTTTCAGTATTTCTCTGTGTTTTCTCAACTGGTTTTATTTGAACCAGGAACATCTGTACATACAGTTTCTGTACCACACATTTGAAGCCACTTCTAAGGAGAAACAGAAGAATTTACAGCTTCATAAAAAGTAACTAGAATAACTCTTCTCTCTGCATTGAGCCAGTTGCCCACCTGTCTTCCATAACATTTATTCTAAGGAGGCAACGAAAGAGTAGCTTTGAATCTATCTTGATTATAACAACATCTAATGTCAATATTTATGGACAATGATCTGATTTGATATTAAATAAAGGACAAAGGATAAATATTTAAATGATGATCTTGAGTTCTTGCCAGCTTCTGGCTCATGTAGTTCCCTACTCTAACATAGTCTTTATGTCATGTCCTGTGCAGTAAATTAAAACCCCAATCTTCTTAAAGAAAATGATGTCCCTGGCTTGCCCTTTTCTCAATTCTCCATCAGATTGAATTTAGATATGATACTGACAAGAGCAATAGGATAAATGATCAGTTTGTATGTGTCTGGTCCAAAGGCATTATTTTGAGTCTGTTCTAACCATAAAAGCAATGTTTCTAATAATAATAAAAAAGTTTTATTAGGTGTTCTCACAGGTGTAAATGTTTCATAAAGATATCACTCCAGTTGTAAATCATATACTTGAATTCATACTCAAGTCACCTCATTAAATACCAAGAAAAACTATTTCTTTCATATATATCCTGGTCTCAAGTGACTTTAAAAAAGGAGCAAAGAACAGAACACCAAACTCAAACCCAAGTCACTTAAAGCTGAACTTGAAGAGACTGACAGGAATATGAAACTTTTCTTTATCTCTTTCTTTAATCTTCCTTTTTGAGATCATATCCTCTAATTTTTCATTATCTTCTTAGGTCCATTTGACTCTTCAGAAATAATAGAAGCTGAGAAATGATCCAGACTCTAACCAAAAAGAAATCTCTGATTTACTGAGGAAATTTTTATATACAATAAAATTTGTCCTAAGTGTTCAGTTCTGTGAGTTTTAAAAACCACACACAATCATGTTAACTATTACCACAATCAAGATACACAACATCGTCATCACTCCAAAAACCCGTGTCCATTTGTAGTTAGTCCTTTTCCCACCCTAGGCTCCCGGCAACCACAGACCTGTTTTCTGTCCCTATAGTTTTGCCTTTTCCAGAATGTCATATAAGCAGAATCACATAGCAATGCAGCCTTTTGCAGACTCTTTGTATTTAAAATTAACAGTATTCTTCAGATAATAAAGATGAATACATGTTCATTGTGGGAAAATGAAAATATTTAACAGGAAGATATAAGAATGCTTCCCAAAGAGAGCCACTTAATGTTTTGATGTGTTTCCTTCCAATCTTTTTTCTGCATGTGCATTATGAACTCCCACATACAGGAACAGACAAGTACAAAATTGGAATCCTACTGTATACAGGATTTGGGATTTTTCTGTTGGATTTTGTAACAATACTGTGAGCTGATTCAGCAGTGCCACTCCTGGGCACATACTCAGAAAAGATGAAAACTCTTAATTCAAAAAGATAAATGAAGGCTCTCATCCAAAAATCCACAAACAGCAAGTTCTAAAGAGGATGTGAAGAAAAGGGAACCCTCTTGCACTGCTGGTAGGAATGTAGATTGATACAGCCACTATGGAACACAATATAGTGAAGTGAAAGTTGCTCAGTGGTGTCCAACTCTTTGGACAATTCTCCAGGCTAGAATACTGGAGTGGGTAGCCTTTCCCTTCTCCCGGGGATCTTCCCAACCCAGGGACTGAACCCAGGTCTCCCACATTGCAGGCAGATTCTTTACCAGCTGAGCCACAAGGGAAATCTGTGTTACAATACAGTATGGAGATTCCTTAAAAAACTAGGAATAAAGCCACCATGGGACCCAGCAATGCCACTTCTAGGCATATGCTGAGGAAACCAAAACTGAAAAAGACACATGTACCCCAATGTTCTTTGCAGCACTGCTTACTATAGCTAGGACATGGAAGCAACATACATATCCATTGACAGATGAATGGATAAAACTGTGGTGAAAGTGAAAGTCACTCAGTTGTGTCCGACTCTTTGTGACCCCATTGACTATACATTCCATGGAATGTATAGTCAATGGGGTCACAAAGNGGACATGGAAGCAACATACATATCCATTGACAGATGAATGGATAAAACTGTGGTGAAAGTGAAAGTCACTCAGTTGTGTCCGACTCTTTGTGACCCCATTGACTATACATTCCATGGAATTCCCTAGGCCAGAATACTGGAGTGGGTTACCATGCCCTACTCCAGGGGATCTTCCCAACCCAGAGGTCAAACCCAGGTCTCCCATATTGCAGGCAGATTCTTTACCAGCTGAGCCACGAGGGCAGCCTGTGTTACATATATGCAATGGAATACTAATCAACCATTAAAAGGAACACATCTGAGTCAGTTCTAATGAGCTTGATGAACCTAGAGCCTATTATACAGAGTGAAGTAAGTCAGAAAACAAATATCATATATTAACACATATATATGAAATCTAGAAAGATGTTACTGATGAACCTATTTTCAGGGCAGCAGTGGAGACACAGATAGAGAGAACAAACTTATGGATAAGGGCGGTGGAGAGGAAGGAAAGGATAAGATGAATGGAGAGAGTAGCATGGAAGCTTATACACTACCATATGAAAAATAGATAGCCAATGGAAATTTGCTGTATGACTCAGGGAACTCAAACGGGTTCTGTAACAAACTAGAGGGGTAGGAAAGGGTGGGAGGTGGGAGGAAGTTTCAAGAGGCTGGGCATACATGTATACCTATGGCTAATTCATGTTGATATATGACAGAAATCAAACCAATATTATAAAGCAATCATCAATTAAATACAATTTTGAAAGATACATGAAGTCCAATGTTCATAGCAGCACTATGAACCAAGAGATGGAAGCAACCTAAATGTCAACCGACAGATGAATGGATAAAAGAGATGTGGTACATACACACACACACGTGATGGAATACTACTAAGCCATGAAAGGATGAAATAATGCCACTTAGAGCAATATGGATGGACTTAGAGGTTATCAGACTAAGTGAAGTAAGTCAGACGACAAATATATGTTATCACTTATATGTAGACTCAAAAAATTCATACAAATGAACTTTTTTACAAAACAGAAAGCGGCTCACAGACATAGAAAACAAACTTATGGTTACCAAAAGGGAAAGGGGATGGGGATGGATAAATTAAGAGTTTGGAATTAACATATACACATCACTATTCATAAAACAGATAAACAGCAAGGTCCTACTGTATAGCACAGGGAACTATATTAACTATTCTATGATAACTTATAATGGAAAATAATGTGAAAACATACATATGTATATGTATAACTGAATCACTTTTCTGCACACCAGAAACATTGTAAATCAAACTATACTTGAATTAAAAAAAATACTGTAAGTATTCTCTTAAGGATTAACTCTTCCTTGAGGGTTGGAAGCAAGAGCCCAATCTGCAGGCTCAGGAATGGACAAGAAATAGCAGGAGAGTCACCACGAACCAGAGAAACAAGATCTAGAGCTGCCTTGGCAGGCCCTGGGTGCTTTGCATGTGGTTTCTTGGGCTGCTCAGTTCCATTTATTTTCATCAAAGCCCATTTTCTGTTGTCACAAACACACTCCCAGGATGAGTTCGGTGCCTGTTCCTCTGGGGCCCAGCAGCACCTCAGGCTCTCCTCCCACAGAGAACTTTTCACACCACATCACAATTGCTTATTTACTGTGCCCATCTCCACCAGAGGAGAGTGCACCCCTCAGGCTCAGGCACCCTTGTCTAACTCATTTCCCCCCAGGCCTGTGGTGTATTACTCAGCCAAGAGGAGCTACTTACTAAGAATGCCATGAATGAACAAGTGCACAAACCAAGACAAAACATTTTCTTCCCAGGACTGGNTACTCCACCAACGTAGCAGGTATTGTAGACTGGTCCACCCACTCCAACTCCTTTTTTAGCATTTTTTTTTTTTAATGTCACAGAGGCTGTGAAGCTTAAAACTGCCTTCCCAGACTCATTTGCAGAATGGCTTTTCTCATAACCTGCTAAACAGTGCATATTCTCATGACATTTGAAAATAAGAAAGGGCTGAGAGAGTTAAAGGGAACAAAGGACTGAGTGAGCCAAAGCACAGTACAAGAAGTTTGTAATCCTTTGGGGTCAACTGTAGCACATAAATCAGTGGTAGGCTCAGGTTATCCTAGGTGCTATGTGGGTAGTGCGCCACTGAGCTTTCACTAGTAAGTTCAGTAATAGTTGAGTGTTTCTCTTGCTTTCTTGATCTTGAATTTGAGTATAGGTCTCTGATCATTCTAAGTCACTTGATTGTTGTTGTTCAGTCAGTAAGTTGTGTCTAACTCTTTGTGACGCTATGGACTATAGCCCACCAGGCTCTCCTGTCCTCCACTATCTCCTGGAGTTTGCTGAAATTCATGTCTATTGGGTCGGTGATTCAATCAAACCATCTCATCCTCTGCTGCCCCCTTCTCCTATTGTCTTTGGTCTTTCCCAGTATCAGGGTCTTTTCAAATGAGTTGGCTCTTTGCATCAGGTGTCCAAAACACTGGAGCTTCAACATCAGTCTTTCCAATAAAATCCATGGTTGGTTTCCTTTAGGATTGACTGATTTGATANTACACAACAGCTCCCCACTAGCTGTCTGTTTTACATATGGTTTATATATGTCAAAGCTACTCTCCTCATTCATCCCACCCTCTCCTTCTCATCTGATTTACACTCTGAAGAACAAGGGAAAAAATACCATTGGGGGCATTATTTTTGGTGGCCATCACAGAAAGGGTGCTTTTGCTTTCAAATGCCTGAGTATTTCTGACTCACAGTTTGGTCACGTGGCAAGATAGCCAAGGGACAACTTGGCTAGGGCCATGCCTCATGCATTGCCCTGTGGAGCTGGGCCAAAGTGACACTGTCAAGGAGATGTAAACTGCAGAAAATGGACCTGGTGGGGAGGAAGAAAGGGGCAGTCTGCTCAGAGATGCAGTTGATGAGCACACAGACCCCTGACGGATTAGCTTATGCTTTTAGACGGCCAGGTCAGCCCTCATCCTGGCTGGCCCTGTGGGAATTGGGAGAAAATTGAAAGAGTGTGTATTGAAGAGCCAGGGTAAGGTGAGCAGAGTGAGGGTGAGGAGATGCAGAAGGTAGAGTTCAGACTTCTTGTGTCCCCTTTTGATCTTAATCACTTGATACTTTTCAGTGGAATAGTAATAATAAGTTGCTGCTGACTGAGTACCTCAAATGGGCCGGGGTAGAGTTAAGCTCTTTACACTCATTGCTTTGTTGAATCATCACAAGCATCCTCTGAAGTAAACACTATTATTGTAAGCACTATTATTGTGTTTCTTTTACAGAGAAGCAAGAAATTCAGGCTCAGAGAGGTTCAGTGAATGTCCAAGTTCACATAGCTGTTTGGCTTCAGTGCCTTGGTGACAGTGACCACTTTATCCGTTGTGGCTGTTACAGATATTGTCACTAGTCTTTTAAAAAATGTTTATTAATTTTTGGCTGTGCTGGGTCTTAGTTGTGACACCACAAGCTTCTCTAGTTGTGGCATGGGGGGCTTAGTTGCTCTTTGGCATGTGGGATCTTAGTTCCCTGCCCAGGGATAGAACCTGCATCCCCTGCATTGGCAGGAGGATTTGTAACCACTGGACCACCGGGAAAGGCCCTGTTATCACTACTCTTAATCAGAAGAGATGACTGATACCATAGACTCAAAGGCCCAAAGCAGGCTCTGCGATGCCAATTCCCATGAGCCTCACTGAGCTCACAGGGGCCAGCTCAATGGGGTGGGCGCCCCAACTACCCTTTCTGTCTCTTCAAGACTCGAGACTCAGGAAGGTGGCTCCTTGGGTGGTGGGAAAAGTTATGCTGTGCTTGTGTTTGGCTCCTTCTTGGTTCCCACAAGTGCCCTTCACATTTTCCATTTTCTGAACGCTTTTGTGAAACAGCTATGATGTGGTTGACAGTATTTGTAGCCGGAGCCAAGTCAAGCCTTCCTCTGGAGGAAAGCTGGAATCCTTTAAGGGTCTCGTCAGCGCACACATAGCCCACAGGCCCCTGCTTGGTGGCGCCCGAGGCCAAGCACAGAGCACTCATTGATGCCCGTGCTGCTTCTCCGCCTGCGTGGTATCAGCCTGGCTGGGCCTCACTGGGGCCTTCCTGCCTCCAGGGAGGCCTGCTCTGGAGCCTCGGATACACCCGTGCTGCTCTGTGGTTTAGGGACTGCTGCGGATGGCTCAAGATCATTTCCCTTTCTGTCTTTTCAGAAGCTCCCCCTACCCAGTCTGGGACCCAGGAGAGTCTTTGCAACAAAATCACCCTCGTACCAGGAATCCCCACAGCCTCCTTGGGAGGCATAGATGAGCACCATATGCTGTTTATAGAAAAATAAATGGCTTCCCCCCGTGAAGCACATGGGCCTGAATCACTGGCTAACCCCTCTTTTACCTTAGCAGCTGGAGCAAGGGCCCTATGGATGAGCATGTGAATGTGGGGAGAAATTTGGCTTGAAAAAGCCCCCGTTTGTTTGTGTGGGAGCCACGTCTCCTAGTGAGGCAGGTGGTGGACAGACCAGTAGCCCTGGGTGGTGCCAAATGAGGGAGGCAAGAGAAAGGAACAGGATCTTCTGCCTCCTTTCACTTAGACTTTCAGAGGGGTCCCTCTCGCTCTCATGACTCCTCCCAGCATCAGGAGCCCCAGGGATGGTCAGGGGAGGGGAGAAAAGAATCTCTTTTCTTGGACTTCCAACACCATAGTGCTTGGTTTAGGCAATACCTGTTCATTCATTCATGCACTCGTCAAGTGATTATTGATCAGCTACCACAGATAAATCGTGACATCACACAAAGTCCACCCCAACTCTTTATTCACAATAAGGACTCAACAAGGGCATTGGGCCAAAACTAAATGTCTGGAAGTGAGACAGGCTGCAACCCGACAGCCTGTGTGGCTAGTGAGCGGAGGCATCAGTTGCTAGATTTCAGTGGGGTTCCATTTATTCTTCCTTCCTTCCTTTCTTTCTATCATTCATTCAGCAAACAAGTCCTGAGCATCTACTGTGTATCAGATACTGTGTGAGTCACTTGGGTTATCCAAAGGGAAGACCTGGCTCTCAGCAAAGGGCAGTTCAGATAACAGTAGCTAATACTTATCACACGCTTAAAATGTGTGCCAAGAACTATACTGAGTGCTTCCCATGACTTATCTCTTTGAAACCTCATTCTAGAGTTGACGGAGAAGTCTGCACAGATGGGGAAAACTGAGATTCAGACTCCACCAACTTGTTCCAGGTCACCTCGCCAGAAGGTAAGTTTGAAAAATCCAAGTGAGGTTAAACACCTAAGGCTCTACTCCTTATGTGTGGCTGCTTGCTGCTGGAGGAGGTCCACTGCAGTCCACAGTCCAATTCAGACCCAACACCTGCCTGTTTTTATATTACCTGAGAACAAAGAGTGGCATTTACATTTTTTAATGGTTAGAAAAAATCAAAAGAAAACTACTTCATGACACACAAAATTATATAAGATTCAAATTTCAGTTTCCATCTGTAAAGCTGAATTGAGACACAGCCATGCCAATTCTTTTACCTGTGGGCTAAGGCTTTTCCATTCCAATAGCACAGTTGAGGAGTGGTGATAGAGGCCTTACGGCCTACAAAGTTGAAAATGCTACCTAGCTCTTTACAAGAAGAGTTTTCCAATTCTCTGGCCTTATAGGTCACTGGCAGAAAAAGAAGCAGATCTCAGCCCTTGTTCCAGAACCCTGGCCTCCCATCCCACCCTCTTAGCAGATCAGGGAGATCTCCAGGAAGCATGTCCATGATGACCACCTTTGAGTTATTTTCTGCACTTCTTTCAAGGGTTTATGAAGCCTGAAATGTTTAGGGTGGTATTAGAGTTTTCCTCAAATGTTTAGATGAAAATGTAGACAGCAGATCTGGGGTTATTGGTGAACAAAGCCCTGAGCGCAGTCCTGCTGGTCTTTGGTGAGAGGTGCCAAATTATCTCGGTCTCCACTGGGAGCGGCCTGCAGGGCCTTATATGGGCATAATCTTCTAACCCGGGCTTGTCTTCCTCTGCAGTATGGTCAGATCCACTTTTAAGGTTATGTGCGAACATTTCTGGTTTTCCTGGTTGCTCAAGCTGTGGGGAATTTAACTTTTGCTTCCCTTGAAGGAAAGATGAATTTTGTCAACTTCTGCATACATCTTATTTGTCCATGAGAGATGACAACTGCCTTCTTTTTGGCTTTCATCTCCCTTCTCATTTGTCTGTAGATGGAAGGAAGCATTTTTGCAAGCGTGGGAGTAGGGAAAATGTGGCTTCATTACCCTAGCTGTTTCCTGGGATTAGTGTGTTTGAAGAGATATCAATACAAAAACATTTACAGCACACCCATAGGCAATGGTTACTGTCTGAGGCATTCCAGGTGTATTATGTTACTCAGACTTCACGGCGTTCATTCATTCAACAGATATTTATTAAATGCTAACTAAATGCCAAGTCCTGTTCTAAGCCAGGGCTACAACAGCAAATAAGCTAGTCCCTCATGGGGCTAACCCTCTAGTGGGAGAGGCAGCCAATAAACAAGTAAAGAAATAGCACAGATCATTCTAGACTGTGATGAATGACATAAGGCAAAATATTAGTGTGCCAAGATAGAGTAATGAGAAGACCTACCCGAGGACTGGGGTGCCATAGAAAGCCTCTCTGAAGAGAAGACATTTAAAAGAGACCTGAAGGATAAGAAGGAGTCATCTGGAAGACTATCAGTAATTGGACTGGGAGGCTTGGTATATAAAAGTTGGACTAAAGTTCATGGCAGAGTTATGCCAATGACCCATTTGACTGGAACCCCACACTGAGGAACCCAGGGCTACAGATGGTCGTGGTCTAGAGATCTTAACATGGAGCCCTAACTTAGGCAAGCCCTGGAAAACATAGCTCTGGTTCAAAAGAAAATACCTGGCGATATGGTGCCCCTGCTATTGGACATCCTAATTCCACAAATGCTTATCGAGCTCTTCCCATGAACCCAGCACTGTCTAGGCTCTGGAGATCCAAAGATGTATCAGACAGCAAGGAGTTCATGGTCTGCTTGAAGAAATCAGTCATATAATCAAACAAATGACTCAACAGTATGGTAAGTACCATAGAAGAAGTATGTACAAAAGAGCCATAGGTAGCACAGAAGAGAGGGTGCTGAACATGTTTAGGAGGGTCAGGGAACAAACAAAGGAGGCAGAATTTTGACTTTTTTCATTGAAGTATAGTTGATTTACAATATTAGTTTCAGGTGTACAACATAGTGATTTAATATTTTTATAGATTATACTCCATTTAAAGTTACTATGAAGCATTGACTATATTCCCTGTGCTGTATAATATATACTTGTAACTTATCCATATAAGGAGGCTAAATTTTAAAGGGCAAGACAGGCCTTCTAGAACAAGGAACCCCATGAGCAAAGGCCTAGAGGCATGAAACCACATAGCCCTGGACCTTTGGGAATTAGAAGTTGTTGTGTCATGTATTTTTGAGCCTGGAGTATGAGATAGAGAGTGGTGGCCTTGAGGTTGGAGATTCTAGCAGGAGCAGGTAATGGGAGGGCTTTGTGAATAAGTGTCGTGGATTTGAATTGCACTAAAGGAATGTAAACAAAAGAAACAGATCTCCCTGTCTATTTGCCTTGATAATGTCCCTCTTGTTGCCTAATCCATTGGTTTAGACTCGAGTTTTTAGGAAGCTATGATATTTCAAAGAAACTGCCTGATCCTTTTCTAGACAAATTTCATGCTGTTGGAAGTAGCTTTCTCCCCCTAAGTAGTTTCTACTTTTCTTACAACTTTTCAAAGCATCTACCATATGGTATTTCTCCCAAGTGAGAGATTATTACCCCCTTTATTGGGGGTGGGGGTGGGTAGCTGAAATGAAGTCATCTGGCCAGTGGATGACAGCTGCAAGGGGAGATATGATGGAGGGAGGGAGAGGCAGCAGGCCCACCATCGGAGCTGGCCCCTGCTCTGTGAGGGACTGACCCTGCTCAGCTGCCCATGGCTCCCTTCCCTTCCCTTGCTTCCCATTATATAAGAGCATTTTTGCAGCGATGAGCTCTGGGCCTGTTCTGAATATTTTAGGTGTCGAACATCCTGTTTTTCTCTGAGTAATGTGACCCTGTCAGTGACCCACTGCATTTCAGAATGACATCATGGGATTCAACTGAGAACGGTTGAAGAGAAGTGATTATGGGTGTCTAGGGACCTCAGCTTGTCCTTTTACCTTTCAGCAAGTTTGGAGATGCTGAACCAGAAGAAGTCTGCAAATGAGCCTTTGCTTTGCGGAGGGCAAGGGTCACCAGCTATGGACTACAGGCCAAATCCAGCCCACAGAGCCAGTCAGGCTCAGGCTGCTTTGGCAAATAAAGTTTTATTGGCATTTAGCCACGCTCACTGGTTTGTATTTTGTCTCCGGCTGCTAGAGCCACAAAGGCGGGATTGAGCCTGTGGGACAGAGCCCACAGGGCCCACAAAGCTGAAGATACCCACTATTGGGCCCTTTCAGAGAAAGTCTGCTCAGCCCTGCCCTGAAGCCCTCAGCAATCTCTCCCCCTCAGGACAAGAACATGTGACA
>SJYV01011048.1:0-18204 GCA_006410875.1 Neotragus pygmaeus | reverse complement strand
ATGGACGTGAGTCTGAGTGAACTCCGGGAGTTGGTGATGGACAGGGAGGCCTGGCGTGCCATTCATGGGGTCGCAAAGAGTCGGACACGACTAAGCGACTGAGCTGAACTGAACTGAAAGGCTCCAGGAGGTAGGGTGTGGCTTCCTCCATGCCTCATGCCCTCTGTGACCCAGAAATAGGCTGCACACCTTGAGCTGAGTGCCCTGAGATGAATGGCGCGGGTGGACCCATGCCCCCAGGGATCACGGCCCTGCTGACTTAGCCACTGCAGCTGGGCTGATGTCCTGCCCTCGGGGTGTCGGGTTTAGAGCTCCCTGTGACTATCAGGTGGAGAGAGAAATAGGACAGGCTGGGGGAAGCAGCTTCTTAAGGTCTTTGCTTAAGTTTAACTGAAGTCAGTCTGGCACTGTCATCTGGCATTAAATTCAGTCTGTTTTACTGAATGTCTGAAAGTACCAAATATAGAAAGCTGCTTTGTGGTGGGAAAGGCAGCTAAGCGTTTATTCGTGCTCATTAGCTGGCAAAGTTCATTTCCATACTGCTGAGTGCACGGACTGAAAGCGTTTCCCTCTAGCACAGCTGTTTCCACAGTGCACATCTCCTCTGCACCTTTCAAATGCTGGCTTCTCAGTCACTGCCCTTGCAGTGATGTCAGAAATAGAAAACCATTGAAAACCTTCATTCTTCCTGCAGCTGAAGAGTGTTGTAGAGGGAAGTTTTGTGGTTGCCTCTATCTGGCGTGGCTGGAAAGTGGGCTGTTTTGATTATTTAGTCTGTTAATCAGGTTTTTAAAATCACAAGGCAACCCTCAGTCTTAAAACATGTGGCACATACTTTAACATGACTTGAAAGGCATGAGTAATCTTCTAAAGCCTCAGGATCATATATTTTATGACTGTACTATGAACACCTGGAAATCCTTGGCAATAGATTTCCAGTTAATATAGTAAGAGCTTCAACTGACGTCAGACCAATTCTGGACTTGTATTTCTATCACTGAGACTTGGAGTTGTTGCTTCTTGTCACTTGTTTCTTCCTCAACTAAGATTTTTTGAACACCAACAGGCCTGATGGAGTAATTAAAAGAACAGAGTTGGGAGGTCAGGTGGGGGTATGTGATCTAATGCAGTGCTTCTCAACTATAGCGAGTATACCAATCACTGAAGACCTTGTCGAAACACTAGAGTTCAGGTTTGTAGAGCTGGATCGAGGCCTGACCTTCCGCACCTGCACAGGTGAGGCTGTTGTTGCTGCTGTTGCATGACAAGTCCACTCTCATACTCTAGACCAGCACACTTACACAGTGCTGTATGTCAAATATGTCTCAATAAAATTGAAGGGGAAAATGCTCCATGGTAGGTACTAATATGTTAATCAAACCAATGAAGCAAGTATAGTAGTTAACATTAATAATATTACTATTTATTATCTGTCAGGAAGTGTGCTAAACCACCGTATGTGCATTACTGTGCTTACTCTTTGCAGAATCTTGCGAGGTTGGATTCATTTACATCCAACTTGAAGAACTGAGCTTTGACTCGATAGGCTCTGAGTGTAAAACTAGGACCTATGGTAAGAATTATAAGGCCCTGGAGTCCAGCTCTGCATAAAGGATGACTGATTATCTCACAGTTAGTGCTATGAAAAATAATGGAAACAAGGGCTACGAAAGAGTAAATTCCTCAGTCACTGACTGGGGAGTGTCGTCAAAGGCTGGCAGAGGTGCTACCGAAGGATTCGACCACACACAGAGCTTCTCTGCTCAAGATCCACTTTGGACAAGATGACCTACAAGTGTATTAGAGTTCATCCGAAGCCATTGCCTCCCCTAAACTCAGCACTACTTTCTTCNCAGAGGTGCTACCGAAGGATTCGACCACACACAGAGCTTCTCTGCTCAAGATCCACTTTGGACAAGATGACCTACAAGTGTATTAGAGTTCATCCGAAGCCATTGCCTCCCCTAAACTCAGCACTACTTTCTTCCCAAACAGAGTCTGTCTCTGACAGCGCATTCCAGCACTTAGCACCCATGTGTGTTGACCAAGACGACAGGACAACTCTGTCCACCCACGGGACTCAAGAGTCTCTGCTGAGTTTTTTTCTAGGGAGTACAGTAATGATTTGTTATTCCCTATAGAGTTTAAATAGAAATATTTCTTTTTAAACCCCAGAGTTTAAAGGAGAAATGTGGAAGTTATCTACCCGGGTCTCATTTTAGAGATGAGGAATCTAAGAGAAATGATCTTCTCAGGACCACGAAAATGAGTAAAGGACTTCTGAGGACCAGAACTCAGCCTCCCAACTCTGACTTGTTACCTTTCCTCTGCCCAGTGAGCTTGTCTGCACAGTCGCAGTCAGCCTAGTGTGGGAGATGCTGTGGCAGCTCACCATGAGGACATGTGATACCAGGAACATCTCTAAGGGGACTCTTCTGTGAGTGGGGCTGGACCAGAGGCACAAAGGTGGGAAGACTTCTGCGTGGCTTTATTTGAAATACCTCCTAGCACTGTTCAATATTTTATCTTTAATTTTTTTTTTTTAAAGCATACTTTTTTGGACTTAGCAAAGAGATCTCCACTTTTGATGTCTGAGCCCTAGAGAGAAACACAGACATTTTGTATTCAGATAGAATACTTCTGTACTCTAAAGATAGGGCAACCATGCTCCTTCAGAAAACTCACTCCATTGCTGGATGGCACTAGCTGATAACTGTGTTTTCTCTTCCAGCTCACCCAAAGCTATTTTTTCAGAGCTAATTGAAATTAACCAAAGTAGAAGTACATTCTGACTAATTAATGCATACATGATTTAAAAATCATAGGAGAAGGTGCCATATGTTTAGCACAAGAAACATCCTTATCCTTGATCCAAATCATTAGTGACTTTCTTTCATTGTTCTATATAAATAACTGACTCTCATCATGAGAACCTGGCGTCAGGTTAAGATCCCAGAGAGCCTATGAATCAAAGAATGAACGGCTTTTCTGTTAAGTAGGTTACATTCTACTTACAACTGAGCTTCTTTTTAACAGGGGAGTCTCAAAGGTCTAAGGTTAGCACCATGTACTAAGATGCAAAAATGTGAAACCAAGTGCTGGTCTCCAAAAAGTTAATAGACATTAAAAATGAAGAAATACCACAAGGTCGAAGCCTTGTAAATGCCAAATGGGAGACACATATAAATCCGCTACAGATTCCTGTTCCCAGGCAGGCATGATCTCACGTGGGGCTGGATCCACCTGAGTGGATGACTTGAGCTGGAACATGAAGAAACACCGACAAAGAGTGAGAAGCAGGGTTTCTGAGGCTACCCTGACAAAGCACCACAACCTGGGTGTCTTAAAAACAACAGAAATTTGTCCTCTCACAGTTCTGGAGGCTGGAAGTCCAAAATTAAGGTGTTAGCAGGGCTATGCTCCCTCCAGAGGCTCTGTGGAGAATGTGTGTCTCAACGTGAGCAACTGCAACGAAATGGCACAGACCGCGAGGCGAGCCCGGGTCAAGGGGCTGGCAGATTCGGCCCCTGTGGGAACCCGCTCCCTGTCCCGGAGACAGCTGCCATCTTGCTGTCTGCTCCCGTGGCAAGAAGCTCTGTGTCGCTCCTTTCTCATAACGGTATTAATCCCAGCGTGAAGGCACCACCCTCATCTAAGCCTAATTACCACCATCACCTCATCTAAGCGTAATTACCCCCACTTCAAAATGCCATCATGTTGAGGGTTAGGGCTTCAGCATATGAACTGGGGGCAGGGGAGTGGGGAGACACAGATACAAACATTCTTAGAGTGTTTCCTGACTCTTCAGGCTCCAGGAGAAGCAGAACCCTTTGACTGGTAGCCCCATCACGCCAACCTCTGCCTCCATCTTCTTAAACCTGCCCCTACACGCCTATCTTTTCTCTGTGTGTTTCCTATGAGGACACTGGTCGTTGAATTTGGGTCATTAAGCCAGGATGCTCATCTCAAGATTCTTAAGTTATGTCTTTTATCAAATAAGATAACGCTGACAGGTTCCAAGGACTAGGATGTAGATATATCTTTGGGGGAAGGGGAAGAGACCATTTAGCCTATTACACAGAGCAAGAGGGACCACTCTGCTAGAGATTGCCAGGAAAGTGACTCATCTGGGGTGAGAATAGAGAGGTGATTTTGGTTGTGGTGGGAGCTTAGGTAAGCTGCAGAGGGAGATAAGCTGGACATGACGGTAGGGCCAGGGTATGTGGGACCACAGAGAGATATGAGATTATTCCAATAGATCTCCTATCTTGCCTCTGTCCTATTTACTACGTGCTTACTTCTGGACCTTTAGTATTTTAATAGCATCACAGACTCAGACTTTCCCCTCTCTGGGGGAAAAAACAAACAAATGGTTGAGTCAGTTTGTGTGACATTTGCCTCTATAGCTCTCAGAGATAAGGCCACTAACTGCAAAACTAGTAAGCTGTGCTCTCAGCAAAAGCATCTGAGGCAGGTTCTGCCTTCCTGTAACTTGCACTATGACCAGGGCCAGTTGTGAATAAACACATCGATTCTCTTAAGGTTTCCCTTGTGGTTTCTACCAAACTCGTTTCTAAAACCCACCAAAATACATTCGCTCTGCTACTCTAGAATCGCAGATCAGTTTGCATGGTTCAGCAACTTCCAGAAGTGTTTGAATGGTTTGGTTTCTTGTGCTCTTCAGAGTGTGGAAGGCAGCNTAGTCCATGGGTTGCAAAGAGTTGGACACAACTGAGCAACTCACTTGGGTTGCGAGGCTCTTTAGATCTTCTAAGATTTTCTTGTCCCAGGGACCAGAATTTAAACTTGAACTGTTATCACTAGCCCCGAGTGAGGAATGTGGCCTGCTTCTGATGTTCTGCAGTTGGGTCTTCTGTGTCATGGGGCCCAAAAGATACCTGAGAGCTCAGCCCACTCACCAGAGGTGGCATAGAGAGAGAACACTGCTCACGCCTTATGTGTCTATACTACAAGTGTCTTCATTAACATGTATGTCCTGGGCATGTATGATGATCTGGCTCCACTGGACCCTTTTAAGGGTAGAATTATGTCTTCTATTGTTTAAGCAGCACCACACATGGTGCCTTGGACCAGAGGGCACATAATGCTCTGAATTGCCTACGACAGTGTGTGCAACAGCAAGCAAATGGAACTTCAGGGCGTTTGGTTTTATACTGGGGGGCTTAGTGTCTACTCTGGCGGTACTTAATAATCAAGGAGACTTTGAATGTGAATCCTCTAAGGGTCGAATCGCACAGAACTTCCATCAATCAAGCAGCATTTGAGGGAACTTGTGCTTGGTTTATAAAAAGTCTGGTCCTTGGGAGGTGTCCAAACTAGCATGGCTCGCCATCAAGGGGGTAGCAGGGAGGAGGACTCTGCAAGAGAGCTCTATAGTTTGCAGTTTTAAAAAAGAAAAGGAGTGGCTTCAGAAATGTTTGTTGGAAAGCTCAGAAGCTTGACTTCGATGCTGAGCAAGCGAGAAGTTTTGTTGGCAAGGGCTCCATTTAGGTTTGCTTCTTAGTATTCACAGAAGCGAAGAGCTTGATTTAGTAAGTTGGACAAGTTCCTGCGGCCAGAGCTTCTGGAGGTGGAGTGATGACTTTCTGTTCTGGCTGTTGGTGGTCTGGGGGTGGAGGATGTGAGGGTAGAGGGGTGGGGAGAAGCAGGGCGGCAGTGGAATGTGGGGACTGTTGGCCAGTATGCTTCTTCACTGCCCTCCAGCAAAGCTGAGACTGTTCAAAATCCCAGTCCTTCCCTGGGTGTAGACAATGGTCCACTCATTTTCATGAATGCTCATGTGACATCTGTGTCCTAGGCCTTACTGGTTACCAGTTGATCAACCTTCAGCACCCATCAAAAGTTCTGAGAAGCCACTCNGACTGTTCAAAATCCCAGTCCTTCCCTGGGTGTAGACAATGGTCCACTCATTTTCATGAATGCTCATGTGACATCTGTGTCCTAGGCCTTACTGGTTACCAGTTGATCAACCTTCAGCACCCATCAAAAGTTCTGAGAAGCCACTCCCTGCCAGTGCCTTCTATTAGCAATCCATGGGAGGCCACAAGGGGCTATTCTTCTTCTCTCCATACCAAAAGTCTGCACCATTTGGAAATCTGAAAGAAGAACCTTCCTTAGTATCCTTCCCTCATGAGTCCCAGAGAGGACTCATGCTAGGTGAATATTGGCCATGGTCCTTTGGGATCCACTGATCCCCCATCTTAGGCCTCAACTTGTGAAGGTGGTTTTCCAAGCTGCTCATTTAATTTACAGCTGCCACTTGAGAATGGCCAGCTCTCCTCTGAGGGTTACATCTGAATGATTGATTCATTCATTCGTTGGTTCACTCATTCAATTCATGCAAAGAGTATTCATCCAACATTCAAAGCTGCTATGCTATGATGTGGGGCAAAACTGGACAAGGTTCCTGTTCCCATGGAGTGTATGTTCCTGCTGGGGAAGATAGGCCGTGAAGAGATAAAAAAGAAGCACACAGGCAAGGAAAATATCCGAGAGTGGCAAGTGCAATGTATAGAAAGGAAGTAAGGTGATGTGATAGTGAGTGGATGGCTAGCTCTGATCGGTGGTCAGGGCCAGCATCTGTGAAGAGAGGATCTTTAGCCTGAGATCTGAAGGATGAGCAGGCAGACTTTTAAAGATGTGCGTGAGGAATATTCCAGTATAAAGATAACTGGTGCAAAGAGCCTACTATGAGCTAGACACATGGCATCCAGAGGGGAACAAAAGGCTAGAACTTCTTGCCCTCCAGAGCTTCTAGTCTAGATGGAGAGATGGAAAATTGGCAGTTACAATGCAGTCAGGTCGATGCTAGGACAAGGAGAATATGTCGTGTGCTCTAGAAACATAGAGCAAGGACCCTGAAGGCTGAATGTGAGGGTCAGTGTGGATTCCCAGAGGAAGTGGCGTTTGAGCTGTGACGTAAAGGATGAGGAGAAGTTAGCCAGGTCAACAAAGTGAAGCTGAATATGGGAGAAGATGGGCAACACATNACCCTGAAGGCTGAATGTGAGGGTCAGTGTGGATTCCCAGAGGAAGTGGCGTTTGAGCTGTGACGTAAAGGATGAGGAGAAGTTAGCCAGGTCAACAAAGTGAAGCTGAATATGGGAGAAGATGGGCAACACATGTGAAGGGCCCGTGCTCACTGTGCAAAACTGAGGGACAAAGAGGGAGGAGTCATGCAGTGGAGACCAGAGAGGTATCTTGGGCATGTCATGGATTTGGGGTTTGTATTCTGATGACAGTGGAAGAACCAGTAAACAGTATTGAGTGGGAGAGAAACACAATCCAATTTATGTTTTGAAACCACCACCAATCTGGTTGCAGTTGGGGAGCAAGAGTGGAGGCAGGAAGATCAGTTAGGACATGCCATGCAGGTGAGAGAGGATGCTGGCTTGACTGGGGTAATGAGTGGAGATGAAGACAAGTAGATGGAATCCTGAGCTATTTAGAAGGTAAGACTGAGGCGGCTTGATGCTGGATTTGTAAATTGAGGTGGGGGAGGAGAAAGAGGAACTGATGCTGCTGCTAGGTTTGTGGCCAGAGCTATTGGAGCTATGCTGGTGCCATTTAAAGAGATGAGCAACACAGAAGAGGAGATTTGGTGAGGGGTGGAGGGAAGATGCACAGCTTTGTTCTGGATGTTTGCATGTGAGGTGATGTCTAGTAGGCAGACAGAAATACTGAAGTCTGGAGCCCAGAGAAGAGTCTTGGAGTTGTAAGAGCTGTCAGGAGGTGGATGGGAGTGGTGGCAGCAGAGACGATGGGAGTGGAGAGGCAAAGCCAAGGGAAATAGCCAGAAGCAGGATGAAGGCAGAGAAAAGAACACCAGAGGCTGAGCCCTGAGGGCCTCACACCACATTTAGAGGTCAAGCAGAGGAGAAGGAGTAGCTAGCGAGATGGGTGGGTGGGGGAAAACCTAGGTATCTCACAGCAGCTGAGAGAAGAAAATGTTTCAGGGAGGGGAGAGCTGNGCCAGAAGCAGGATGAAGGCAGAGAAAAGAACACCAGAGGCTGAGCCCTGAGGGCCTCACACCACATTTAGAGGTCAAGCAGAGGAGAAGGAGTAGCTAGCGAGATGGGTGGGTGGGGGAAAACCTAGGTATCTCACAGCAGCTGAGAGAAGAAAATGTTTCAGGGAGGGGAGAGCTGTCCATGTGTCTCAGGCTGCCACTGAGCATTGAAGCAGAGACAATAGAATGACTGGATGCAGGAGGTCTCTGGTGTCCTTGACTGGACCTATTGCAGTAGAGGCAAGGGGAGGTGGAGCCTGATTGGAGACACTGGAGATAAAAAAGAATGGGATGTGGAAAGGTGAAGATAGAGCCCCAGAGGAAAGGCAACATTTTGCAGCTGGAGGTCAGCCCAAGGTCACATTACTCCTCCCCTGACTGGAAACTAAGCTTGAACCCTCTGTAAGATGTGCACAGGGAGACCCTTGGGGGAATTCTGTATTCATTCAACATGTAACAGCCAACACTCCCCTGAATGCAAAAAAATCCTAGCCACATTTTTCAGAAATTGAGGGCTCATCACTAGTCCTCTGCTTTTTGTGAAACCCGCCTTCCCAGAAACCCTCACCAGCTGACACAGGCTCAGCCTCCCCTAAATGAATCCTGTTCACCCAGCTTTCCAAAGGCTTCATGAAGGACCCTCCTGTAGGCTGAGGAGGCAGCACATGCATGATCAAACTCATTCAAGCTTTTTTCATTATTTTCTAATGGCCAGTTATTAAGTACACTATATGGAGAAAAGTGGCTCAGACAATAAAAGAATCTGCCTGCAGTGCAGGAGACCTGGGTTCGATCCTTGGGTTGTGAAGATCCCCTGGAGGAGGGCATGGCAACCCACTCCAGTATTCTTGCCTGGAGTAGTCCATGGACAGAGGAGCCTGGTGGGCTACAGCTCATGGGGTCGCAAAGAGTCAGACACGACTCAGCGACTAAGCACAGCACATGGAGAAAACATTGGAGAAGACGAATTCGTTGGTTTCTAGCATAAAAGGCAGAAAATAAGGGGACAGAAAGTAATTAAAGAAGCATGATCTTTCCAGATGATGATGAGTGCATTAAAGAAAGCAAATAGAGTAATAGGATGCACAGTGATGGGAAGGGGAAGAGACAGGTGAGGGAGAGGCTCATTTAACCTCAAGAGTCAAAGCAGAGTTCTCAGATGGGGAGACATTTGAACTCCGTATGGAGCTGCCACCACAACCATAGCCTCTTCCACTAACACCACCATAGCCACTTTGTTATCCACCCCAGCCTCTCAGTTCCTTGATCTCCTTTCCTCCAGTGATCTTGTTTGCCCTCAGCCCCACCCCAGCCTCTCAATTCCATGACCATATCCTAGACCTGGTCATTACCAATTTTTCTACCCAATCTTGCAGTCTGGCATCTCCTGTCTGTCCAGCTCACTGCCAACTATCTTTTGACCCCATGAAACTTCCCATCCGTTGATCCTACGACCTTTTCCCTGTCCTGCATCTACTTGATGTCTTCTGTCCCCTCCTTACTGAACCTGCACACCATACTCATTGTAATCACTCTCTTGTGTACGCTCCAGCTTAATGCTCTTCTCATATCTGCAGACTTACTTGGCAAAACTCAAACCTGGTTAAGTGCACTTCTCTACCTGCTCTGTACCTGCACCTGAACTGTGGCTGAAGGAAAATAAAAAACCACATTATCTGATCTCACTTTAAATTCATGACTGCTAGCCACAAGTGGATCCTTGGAGTTGCCTGGCAACCAAACTATTTTCCTACACATTCAGTCCTGTGGAAGACCATGTCACATCTATTCCTCTCTCTTTAAGCCTCCAACACCTCTTCTCCCATTTTCACTCTCAGTTAGTGATCTAGTGTCCTATTTTACTGAGAAAATAGAAGTGAGCAGAAGAGAAAAAGAACTTCCTAAAACTCCCACAACCAAATCTGTTACTTTGGAAAATGTATGTTTTCTCTCTAAGGGCAACCATTCCAATTCCTCACTAGATCCCTACCCTCTGTTACCTACTGAAGGACTTAGCTATAACAATCCCCTATCTCTCTTCCAAGCCAGTCATTTTTCCTGCTCTACCACATCATTCTGTTCAGTGAACAAACATGTCTCTTTTTAATGTTTTTATTTAATTTTAATGGGCAGATAATTACTGCACAATATTGTAATGTTTTTTAATCATACATTGACATGAATCAGCCATAGGTATAAACGTCTCCCCTCCCTCCTGAACACCGCTCCCAGCTCCCTGCCAACCCCGTGCCTCCAGGTTGTTACTGAGTACCAGCTTTGGGTGCTCTGCATCATACATCAAATTCCCAATGGCTATCTGTTTTACATATGGTAATGTATATGTTTCAATGCTGTTCTTGCAAATCATCCAACCCTCTCCTCCCACAGAGTCCAGAAGTATGTTCTTGATGTCTGTGTCTCCTTCACTGCCCTGCATATAGGATCATCGGTACCATCTTTCTAAATTCCATATATATGTGTTAGTATACAGTATTTGTCTTTTTCTTTCTGACTTTTCCCATACTGTATAATAGACTCCACGTTCATCCACCTCTTTAGAACTGACTCAAGTGCATTCCTTTTTATAGCCGAGTAATATTTCATGTTGTGTATGTACCACAACTTCCTTATCCATTCATCTGCTGATGGACATATAGGTTGTTTCCATGTCCTAGCTATTGAAAGTAGTGCTGCAGTGAACACTGGGGTACATACATCTTTTTCAACTCTGGTTTCCTCGGGACATATGCCCAGTAGTAGGACTGCTGGTCTTATGGTAGTTTTTTTTTTTTTAAATTTTAAGTCTTTATTGAATTTGTTACAATATTGCTTCTGTTGCTTATGTTCTGGTTTCTTGGCCATAGGGCATGTGGGATCTTAGCTCCCTGACCAGGGATTGAACCTGCACCCTCTGCATTGGAAGGCGAAGTGTTACCCACTGGACCAGCAGGGAAGTCCCTGTATGGTAGTTTTATTCCTACTTTTTTAAAGGAATCTCCAGACTATTGTCCAAAGTGATTGTATCAGTTTGCGCTCCCATCAATACTGTAAGAGGGTTCCCTTTTCTCCACACCCTCTCTGACATTTATTGTTTGTAGAGTTTTTGATGATGGCCATTCTGACTGGTGTGAGATGACACCTCATTGTGGTTTTGATTTGCATTTCTCTAATAATGAGCAATGCTGAGCATGTTTTCATGTGTTTATTAGCCATTAGTATGCCTTCTTTGGAGAAATGTCTATTTAGGTCTTCTGCTCACTTCTTGATTGGATTGTTTGTTTTCTGGTATTGAGCTACTTGTACATTTTGGACATTAATTCTTTGTCAGTTGTTTTGTTTGCTGTTATTTTCTCCCATTCTCAGAGTTTTCTTTTCACCTTGCTTATAGTCTCCTTCATTGTGCAAAAACTTTTAAGTTTGATTAGGTCCCATTTGTTTATTTTTGGTTTTATGTCCATTACTCTAGGAGGTGGGTCATAGAGGATCTTGCTGTGATTTATGTCAGAGAGTGTTCTGCCTATGTTTTCCTCTAAGAGCTTTATAGTTTCTGGTCTTACATTTAGATCTTTAATCCATTTTGAGTTTATCTTTGTGTATGGTGTTAAAAAGTGTTCTAGTTTCATTCTTTTACATGTAGTTGGCCAGCACCACTTGGTGAAGGGACTGTCTTTTCTCCATTGCATATTTTTGCCTCTTTTGTCAAAGATAAGGTGCCCATAGGTGCATGGATTTATCTCCAGGCTTTCTATTTTGTTCCATTGTTCTATATTTCTGACAAACATGTCTCTTAACTCATTTTCTTCTCTAACAACTGCCCCATTTTTCTTTTTTCTCTTCCTTTTCATGCTAAAGCACCTTCAAAGAATTGTCTATACTCATTGCCTCCAAATTCCCTCCTCCCATTCATATCACATCTCTCTGTCTCTCTTTCTCTATGTCTCTTTCTCATTAATTTATCATACATATATGGAAAAGATGCAGAAAGTTGTTAGCAAGGAAGGCATAAAGTTCAAAAGGGCAGTGAAAATGGAAACCGTACAAAGTTAAGACTAAAGGAGTGTTGCCTTGAACAATGGCTGAGTTCTAATGTCTAGGAGGAACATTAAAAACTTTGTAATAAAAATCTAATCTTGAGAATTCCTTAGAAATGTAATTCCATGAAAGAAAATTCCAATTGTACTATCAAATATTTCTAGATACCATAGATCCAGAAAAGTATAAAGCAATATATTGAAATTCCTCTGTTGGATTTTTTTAAACCTTATTGATATTTATTAAATAAAAAAGAATCAGGTGCAGACCAAGGGATACAGCAGTAGATGCTCTGTTAGTCAGTGTTCTCCAGAGAAACAGAACCAATAGGATGTGACTATATAAAGAGATTTATCTTAAGGAGTTGGCTTACAGGATTACAGAGGCTTGGTGAATCCCAAATCTGGTGGGAGAGGCTGGCTAGGTGAGGACTCAGGAAAGAGTTGTAGTTCAAATCCAAAGGCAGTCTGCTGACCAACCAGGAAGGATGAGTGCTGCAGAGGAAGTCCAAAGGCAGTAAGCTGGCAGAACTCCCTTCTGCTCGTGGGAGGTGAGCCATTTGTTCTCTTAGGGCCTTCAGCTGATTGGATGCGGCCCACCCATGTTATGAAGGACAATGCTTTAGTCAAAGGCCACCCATTTAAAGGAAATCTCATCTGAAAGCACCCTCACAGAAACATTGAGAACAATGTTTGGCTGAACCCCTGGGCACTGATCCCCAGCCAAGCTGACACATGGCATGTTGAATTTTTTTTAAGAATATTTTTTACAGCAGGTTTAGGTCCATAGTCAAAGTAAGAGGAAGATACAAAGATTTCTCATATACCCCCCACCCCCACTCATGCATAGCCTCCCCTATTAACATCCCCCACCAGAGTGGGACATCTGTTACAACTGATGAATGTATATTGACACATCATTATCAACCACAGTCTATAGTTTACATTAGGGTTTGGTTTTGGTGTGGTGCATTCTATGGATCTGAGCAAACGTATAACATGTATCTATCACTATAATATCATGTGGAGGATTTTCACTGCCCTAAAACTTTCCTGTGTTCTGCCTATTCATCACACCCTGCCCCTGGCAACCACTGATCTTTTCACTGTCTCTAGAGTTTTGCTTTTTCCAGAATATCATATAGTTGGAATCAGACAGTATGTACCTTTAAAAGATAGGCTTCTTTCATGTAGTAATATGCACTTAAGCTTCTTTCATGTCTTTTCATGGCTTTATAGCTCATTTCTTTTTAAATGCTGAATAATATTCCATTTTATGGATGTACCACAGTGTATTTATCCACTCCCCTATTGAAGGACGTCTTGGTTGCTTTCTTCCAAGTTTTGACAATTATGAATAAGGCTGCTATAAATATCCATGCAACATAAATTAGTTCCTTTGGGTAAATACCAAGGAGCGTGATTGTTGGATCATATGCTAAGAGTATGTTTCATTTTGTAAGATATCACCAAACTGTCTTCCAAAGTGACTGTACCATTTTACACTCCCACCAGCAATGAGTGAGAGTTCCTGCTTCTCTAAATCCTTGCCAGCATTTAGTGTCATCAGTATTCCACTTCTATCTCTCTTTTTGCCCCTTAAATTCTTTTATTGGAAAGAACTTGTTTATCCTTTAAAATCCTCCACATCCTCTAGCTTACTGACTGCAGCCCTGTGGTTTTATTTAACATGCACCTTTGTCTCTTGTGTTTTCTGTACATTGGTAGTCAAATCTAGAGGTTTAATCAGATTCAGTTTGATATTTTTTAAAAGAAAGACTGTTTCATTGATGGTAGCATGTGCTTCCTTTAAGAGATACAGGAGTATGATAATACCTCCTGGTTGATGTTAGCAGTTATTGTTAATATTGGTAATCTAATGCATAGATTTCCACTGAAGATTACAGCATGGCATTATTAGAATTCCATCATCCTATCTTCACATTTTAGCTAGAAATACTTCTATAGAGAAAAATTCCCCCTCATCTACTATATGGTTTTATAGTGGTACCATTTTACTAGAAAGGCAGGAGGGAGAGTTGATTCTTTCTGTTTTCCAGTTTTGAAAATAATGAGTTGAATCCCCATCATCCTCCAACAGTGACAATGGATTTTTTTCCCCTATCCCACTCCAGTCGTGGCTTCACTCCCACTGTTCCACCTAAATGGCTCTTCTCAGGATCATCAGTGACCTTCATAATTCAAAATCCAATGATGTAGCTGCAAGGTAGGTAAGGTCTCCACAGCATTTGATATGCTTCTATTGAAACCTTTTTTCCTCTTTCTCTCCAGGACAATCCACTGTCTTGGTTTTCTTTCCACCTCACTGACCACTCCTCAGTCTCCTTTGTTGAATCCTCTTCTTCTCTCCAACTTCTTTTTTTTAAGTGAGATTTAATTCATATACCATAAAATTTACCCTTTTATAGTGGTTTACAGGATAGTCACGGAGTTGGCAATCATCACAATGATCCAGTTCCAGAATATTTTCATCTCCCCCCAAAGTAACTCCTTAACCATCAACAGTCACTCTCCATCCCTACCTTCAGCCCCTGACAACCGTATATCTACTTTCCATCTCCATGACTTTGCCTATTCTGCTCCCTGACTTCTTAACATTGGAGTGCTCCAGGGCTCAGCTCCTCTTCCTCTTTGTCCTTACTCCTTGGTGATCCATTTCCATGACTTTTAATACAGTCCATACCCTGATAATACCAGCATGGACCTCTGCCCCAAATGCTAGACTTGGATATCCAGCTTCCCACTTAACCTGTCTGCTTGGGTGTCTAACAGACATCACAGACTTTAACATGGTCCAAAGAAGTTGCCGATCTCCTAGAATCTGCTCCACCCGCATGGTCTTCAGGTCAGATTACAACAGGCCCAACCTTCCGGTTACTGGGGCACANTGCATGGCCTGTCTCTTATACACATCTCTCCAACAGTGACAATGGATTTTTTTCCCCTATCCCACTCCAGTCGTGGCTTCACTCCCACTGTTCCACCTAAATGGCTCTTCTCAGGATCATCAGTGACCTTCATAATTCAAAATCCAATGATGTAGCTGCAAGGTAGGTAAGGTCTCCACAGCATTTGATATGCTTCTATTGAAACCTTTTTTCCTCTTTCTCTCCAGGACAATCCACTGTCTTGGTTTTCTTTCCACCTCACTGACCACTCCTCAGTCTCCTTTGTTGAATCCTCTTCTTCTCTCCAACTTCTTTTTTTTAAGTGAGATTTAATTCATATACCATAAAATTTACCCTTTTATAGTGGTTTACAGGATAGTCACGGAGTTGGCAATCATCACAATGATCCAGTTCCAGAATATTTTCATCTCCCCCCAAAGTAACTCCTTAACCATCAACAGTCACTCTCCATCCCTACCTTCAGCCCCTGACAACCGTATATCTACTTTCCATCTCCATGACTTTGCCTATTCTGCTCCCTGACTTCTTAACATTGGAGTGCTCCAGGGCTCAGCTCCTCTTCCTCTTTGTCCTTACTCCTTGGTGATCCATTTCCATGACTTTTAATACAGTCCATACCCTGATAATACCAGCATGGACCTCTGCCCCAAATGCTAGACTTGGATATCCAGCTTCCCACTTAACCTGTCTGCTTGGGTGTCTAACAGACATCACAGACTTTAACATGGTCCAAAGAAGTTGCCGATCTCCTAGAATCTGCTCCACCCGCATGGTCTTCAGGTCAGATTACAACAGGCCCAACCTTCCGGTTACTGGGGCACAAAAACCTTGCAGTCATCTTTGATTCCTCTCTTTCACTCACACACCATGTTTACTAAATCAGAAAGTTCCGCTGACTATAACTTCAAACTATAGCCAGAGTCTGATCATGTCTCACAACCTCCACTGCAGTTACTCTCGTCTCAGCTGCTAACGTCTCTCATCTGGTTATTTAAAAAATCTCTCAGCTGTCACCCTTGTGCCTTCTATAGCTTTTAACCCAGAAAAAGGTGGCTCTTTAAATATTTGTGTCTGGTAATGATGATGATCTTATATAAGAATACTGTTTTACACACATAGCACCTGCTACAACATGCCAGACAATATATGGCCTTACATGATCTTGTCTGCATTACTTCTCTGACCTTATTTCCTACTCCTCTCCCCATCATTCATACCACTCTACACTGGCCTCCCTGCTATTCTGAATACCCCACATACATTTCTGTTTCAGGATTTTCGAGTTGTTGTTCCCTCTGCCTGAAACATACTTCTTGAAGATAGCCTCCTGGCTCCTGGCTCACTCATTCGCCTCTTTCAGGTCTTTGCTTACACGTCACCATCGTAGGTGACCACCCATCAAAGCCTGCAACCCCACTCTCAACCCGAGCTCTCCATCTTCAATTTCCCTGCTGTGATTTTTCCACAGTCATTGTCACTTTCTAGCAAGCTACACTTTTTACTTTTTTTAAATTATTTGTTTCCTTTCAGTTGATTTAAAGATCTATTAAGATTCAATGCAATCCCTATCAAGCTACCAATAGTATTTTTCAGAGAATTAGAACAATGAAGGGACTTTGGTTCCTTTATTAACTACTGTGTTCCAAGAACCTAGAACAGTGCTAGGCAAATAGATGCTCAATAAATATTTGTTAAACCACTGAATCCTAATACCAATTATCATTTACTAACAACAGACACAAATGGTGTGTAGACACCTTACATGCATGGCATCACCTTTTCTTAACAACCCTAGGAAGTCAGTCGTATTATATCCATATTTTCCAGATGAGGAAGAGTTAAGTGAATTGCTCAAACTCACACATCTGATAAGTGCTAGAACTCTACACCAAGCCTCCACTGGGTCATGGTGTGGATGCTCATACCTCCTCTCAAGCTGCCTTGTCTCAAAAGGGTATTATTCTATGGGGCGCTCTAGACTCTCCATGAAAACATGTAAAAGGGACGCAAATAATGACATTTATGTTTTAGAAGATGTCCAAAATTAGGCTGTGCTTTGTGGGTTTATTTTATTTTCATGGTTTTGCATCTTTGGAATTCCAGCCACAAAGGACAAACTTGATCCTGCTGAGGCACTGGAGGTGACGGAACTGACATATGCATCAAAAGAACAATGTGATGAGAGTGGGAGATGAATTATTTTCTGGAGTGAAAATTATGTACAGCAGAGGCAATTTATCATGTCATACCATCCCTGAAATTATCCCCCTTCTGCCTGCCAGCCCATCAGATGCTTTGTTTTGGTGACTTCCTTAGTGCTAGTTAAGCAAATGAAATATGCTTGCTTCTAGCTTGATTTGTTTATGTAATGTTTTGTACTGCTTTAGTAAAAGAATGTGTTTTAATAACTTTTTGTACTTTACAGATAGTCACAGATACTTGTGACAATATTTTTGCAGCCATATAATAAAATAAGCATTGCATTCTAGACAGGGTCAGATTGACCAACACTTGCTGGCATAATCCTTTATATTTGATGCCAACTCTACTAAATTAAATAGGCTTCCCTGGTGGCTCAGTGGTAAAGAATCTGCCTGCAATGTAGGAGACTCGGGCTTGATCCCTGGGTGGGGTAGATCCCCTCGAGAAGGGAATGGCACCCCACTACAGTATTCTTGCCTAGAAAATCCCATGGACAGAGGAGCCTGGAAGAATACAGTCCAGGTGAAAGAGTAGGACATGACTTAGCAACTAAACAACAACTGCTAAATTAAATACAGTGAAAGCAAGGTCACTTTATCATGAGCATAAAGATCTGGTGGATTCTCTACATAGATGGACTTTAGTTTGGGAGGGACAAGAGGATTGTAGTTAAAGAGAATATTCTCAAAAAGAGTAACAATAAGGTGTTTTCTATGCTGCTTCACAGAGGCAAGATTTTTAAGTGGGTGGTCCCATAAATAAACTGGAGGGTTTAGACAGCATTTGAAACTGGTCTCTCTTTCCTGGAAACAGAACGTTGATATTGGCTCCATTTTACAGAAGCACCTCGGGGAAATTACAACAACCTTACTTTCTATTTCTGGTCCATTTCTAGTTAAAAATATGTGATGCTTTACCTTTACAGGCATCCCCAATGACCACCTTTCAGTTCAGTTCAGTTCAGTCGCTCAGTCGTGTCCGACTCTGCGACCCCATGAATCGCAGCACGCC
>SJYV01011046.1:0-16459 GCA_006410875.1 Neotragus pygmaeus | reverse complement strand
GACCTGAAACTATAAAACTCTTAGAGTAAAACAGGCAGAACATTTGATGATATAAATCAAAGCCAGGAATTTGTGCTTAGTGTTCTTTCTTCATAATTGCATTTAATAATTACCTACATTTTAAAGGTAAGGAACCTAAGAATCAGAGAATTTCAATTGTTTCCCCCAAATAACATATCTAGGTTAAAATATCCCTAGATTCAAGACCTGTACCCCTAACTTTACACATCTTAAGTATCCCTCTCCTGCCTCCTCTTGCTTCCCACATTACTGAAGATATGAAGGCCTTCAAGCATGTCTCAGCTCAGCTCAGTTCAGTTCAGTAGCTCAATCATGTTCGACTCTTTACAACCCCATGAATTCCAGCGTGCCAGGCCTCCCTGTCCATCACCAACTCCCAGAGTTCACCCAAACTCATATCCATCGAGTCAGTGATGCCATCCAGACATCTTATCCTCCATACCACACTTCCCCCATCCATATCTTCTATTTTAAAACAAAATCAAATAAATTAGTTTTGTTTGGCTCTCTAGCTAGCTATTTGTTCTATTTTATAAACTTTCTTTCACTATAAAGCTTCTCCAATTCTTTACCACCTTTTTTATCCTCAATCCTCTACACTCTGGCCTCTATTTGAATCATCCTAACGTGAACTACATTCTCAAAGGCCATCAGTAACCTCTTAATGGACAAATCTAGGGGTCATTTTCAGCCTTTAAGTCACTTAAGACTCTGGATCACTAGACGTCAGCGACAGTTACCTTCTTGAGATTCTTTCTCCTCCTGGGTTTCATTATTTTGTCCACTATTGGTGCCTCTCTTGCCACTGTATCGCTTGATCTATTCAGTTTCTTTGATAGTGTCTATTCTATAACTGTAAGCACTTATCACAAGGTTCAGCCTTGGACTTCAGCCTACTCTTCCTGAGTTACCCTCCCCTTCAATCACCTCCTCTCCATAGATGATTCCTAAACCACTTGGGTTTCAGTTTGATGTCAAGTGAGAGAGATTCAAAAATAAGAATTCCCTAAAGAAGAAAGAAATGTATTTCTTGTTAGTGTAAAATGCCTGGAGTTGGCAGTTCAGTTGGTAGACTAGTTCACAAGGTCATCAGGGATCCACACTTTTTGAGTCTTCCTGCTCCATGTTTCTCAGTACTTGGCTTCCTCTTCTTGATCCAAAATGTCCAAGATCCACTGTCATGGCATTCCAGCCTATAACAAGCAAGGAAGAGATGAGGAAGGCAAGCACCATATTCTTAATGACATAAAAGTCAATACAATATTTGTACTTTCGTCCCATGGACCTGAACTTAGTCACATGACCAAATTGAGGTCGCAGAAAGTTGGGCGATGTAATCTTTATTCTGAGTGACCATACACCTTGCTAAAAATTAGGGATTCTATTACTAAGAATGAAGCAGAAAACAAATATTGGAAAACAACCAGCAGATTCCGCCACAGCCCCCAAACAATACTTTGAATACATTAACTTTTCTTATCTTCCATTCCTCTAACTTCTTATTTAATGGTGCACCATCATCTCACATTCAGTGTTTCTGACATTAAACTTGTCTTCTCCTTTTGACTTCTTTCAAGCATAAACTTAATCAAATTCCAGTAGCTATTAGTTTTCCACTCTCATGAAGTAGACACCCAATATACTGTTGAATTTTATGACATGTCTCTTCATTCCTCGCTTTTCTTTGTGCTATCTCTCAAATTCATCCTTTCCTTTCCATTCCCACTCTCACCCCTCAATTCATGCCCTGATGGCTAACAGTAGCCTCTGAAATGGTCTTTCAAGCCCAGCTTTTCTTTCCTCTTGTTCCTCCATTTCCTACATTATTACCATATGACTCTAACCCTAAAGCATTATTAGCCTTTGTTCTCAAAAACTTTAATAGCTTCCCCCTGCCTGTGGTGCAAACTTCAAACTCAGGTCTGTTCTAAATCTAAACCTGAATTTATATTTCTAGCCTGATTGCTCTCTACTTTGTTAAGCAAATCTGTACTTATTCAACCTACATCACACATCTTCTCTTTCTAAACCTTTCTTCAGAACCTGAAGACCTGAGACACTAATTCTTTCCCTTTCTATCTAGTAACATTCTTTTCACTCTTCAAGGTCCTCTTCAAATTCTGTTTCCTCCAAGAAGTTTTTTCTAACCACTGCAGATCAAAGTGATCTATGTTTCTTCAAATTCCTATTGTAATTACTGTCTCTACCATTCATCTGAATTTATCATTTACCAGCTCATATTGCAAAGGTGAGTTATGAGAGTGTATGTGTGTGTGTGTCTTCTTTTCCTAACCATATATGAAATTTCTAAAAAGGACAGAGAACTTGTCTTGGTCATAGACTTGCATAGTGCTTTTCATAGTAAGTCCTTAAGACATTTTTGTGCCACAAATTCTCTCTGAAATTAAGTTTTCTTAAGGTTGCCTCCAACATTAATGTACTGTTCGAGTCCCCTCAGCACCTAGAGAAATAAATATTAGCATTGGTTGATACGGAGATTCTTAGAACATGAAAGGCTTTAGGAGAAGAATACAGCCCACCAAGCGCAGTGGTACTGAAAACTGTTCTTCCCTGCTTTACCTGAATTCGCCCTTAATAATGGTTCTTCATACATTCTTCAGTATGGTCTTGGTGTTACCATGGTCATCATAGAGATGGACTAGGGAAGTCCTAAAGAGCATATCCTAATTGTTAAGATGAGGATGAGAATGAGAATTGTTATCATTAATAATCTCAGA
The DNA here is from genome assembly GCA_006410875.1 of Neotragus pygmaeus. Lineage (NCBI taxonomy): Eukaryota > Metazoa > Chordata > Mammalia > Artiodactyla > Bovidae > Neotragus > Neotragus pygmaeus. Next base: position 13,700 of record SJYV01011046.1, on the reverse strand, counting down.
AATAACTAGCATTTATTTTGCCTTGATGGTCAACAAAGAGTTTCCATTCATATATGATTTTTCTGATCACTAATTAGATAGGCAAATGTTATAATTACTATTGCCATTCTGTAGATGAAGAAACTGAGACTCAGAAAAGCCTCGTAACTTTATTAAGGTTGACCAGCTCATATGTAGAAGTAGCAGCTAGGGCTACTCATAGCACCTGTGACTTCATCCTCCCTATCTTTTCTTTGCATGCTATCGTTTCGTGGCTGCCTCATACCTCTGTTGGGTGTTCAAAGGTACATATCTTGCTTGTGCAAGCCCTACACTTTTTCTCAGAAAGCCCAGGAGTCTCACCAACAGTGCCACAGCACAAAATAGTAAAAGGACTTCCTCTAGCTTAGCTATCTGACATCCTCGCTGCCTCACTCTTTGACACCCAAACACCACTTCCTGAATGACTCGCGAGAGGCGACAAGATATACTTCAAAAAGCAACACCACGCGCCAACCATTCTGTGACTGCACAACTCCCCTCCTACTAAGATCTCAGCCTTAGTAAACTGCCCACCATTTCCTGGGGGTTGACAAGAAAACCCACCAGAATTGTGAGTCTATGGAACCCCCACTTTTTCCAGCTTCTCACACTGAACCTGAATCCAAAGAGTGAAATGGAAATTAGGCACAAGGACTTGATATAAAAAAAAAAGAAAGAAACTTTACAAGATCTGACACCAGGGCCAGCTGTACACTTTGCGGAACCCAGTAGAATGTAAAAATATAGGGTCTTTTTACAAGTAATATTAAGAAGTTCATGACAACACAACAGCAATAAATCAAGTTCAGGTCCTTCTGAGCTCAAGGCTCTGTACCCTGCACAGGTCACATGTCCAGTTGGGGACATTCAAGGATTCAGGCTGGGACACTCCAAGTGCCTCTCTACCAGATCTCATCAACACAGTGGCAGAGCTTGTCTGGGGAGAATTAATCTTCAAGGAATGGATTTTGGTAAACTCTGACTCCTGCCACCAAAGACAAGCTTAGTCTCTCTTTCTGTTCCCTCAGTAGTGTGGTTGCTATTGCTTTCACTGTCTAGTACTCATCATATTGTATTCCTGTTCACATGTATGCACATGCATTCTCTGAGCTCTGAGTCCTCAGAGGTTCCACCATGTGCTATTCATCCCTGAGTGGCACTTGTTTAGTCATTTCCCACTCTTTTGCGATCCGGTGGACTGTAGTCTGCCAGGCTCCTCTGTCCATGAGATCTCCCAGGCAAGAATACTGGAGTGGCTTGCCATTTCTTTCTCCAGGGCATCTGCCAATTTGCCAATCCAGGCAGACTCTTCACCACTGAGCCACCTGGGAAGCCCTAGAACTTAATAAATGTTTGTAGATAAGGGTCGTTAGTCTCCTTCTCCCCCCCAGGACCTTGTTACATCTCCATCTCTACTTAGCCCACCCCAACTGTCACCAGTCCTTGCCTGGGATATTCCTTCTAAGGGAAAATCTTGGATGTTCTGAAAGGAAAGAGGTTTATGTAAGCAGTCCCTGGGCTTGTCCAGAAAGTACTGGGCTAGAGTGCAAGGGTGGTCATAGTGAGACAGCACCATCAGTTTAAGAAATCCCTTTGCTTTTCTGACACATCACAATGACTTATATTCTCAGCGACCTTTATTCTTATCCTCTTTATGCCAAGCCCTGAATAAACTTTAGAGTCAGGCTGAACCCACTTATGTGAAAAGTTTTGATCTGCTCTTTGGGGCTTATGTACAGTNTGACACATCACAATGACTTATATTCTCAGCGACCTTTATTCTTATCCTCTTTATGCCAAGCCCTGAATAAACTTTAGAGTCAGGCTGAACCCACTTATGTGAAAAGTTTTGATCTGCTCTTTGGGGCTTGTGTACAGTCAGTACTCATCAGAATGGCCCTGTTAGTGTTTATGGCCAAAGCTCTTCTTGATTGGTCAGTGCTTGGGCTTATTGGTTATTAAATGTTTTGAATATCATACACGCTGGCTCACAACACCCTCTCACATCATATAGCTAAGTGAGAATAACAGAGTAACGAAAGAACAGAAGAAAAGGGAGAAAATAACACCTTATAATTATATTGCCATTCATTTTACAAAATATGTAGCAAATCAGTTTATCTTCATAAGGTAATTGAGGAGAAGAGAACAAAATAAACTTTTCTTTTTTTTTTCTATGTTAGATTTTCATCCTTCAGCTTTATACTGAATACTACAATTTCAAAATTCTTCCTGCATTCCCAGAATGAATCAAGTCCCTTTCCTATTCTTTCTCAAAGTGCCATAACATTTATCCTATTTGTAGTTACCTTATCAAACTTGTTCTCTTCATTTAAGTTCCAGGGAACAGAAACCATGTCTATTTTTACTCACCATTGTACCCCAGTCTCTTTACATCATGCTTTAAAGAGTAGAGGCTCAATAAGCATTTGTATTATAATCAAATTAATAAATACTCACTATAAGATCTAGAACAAAGTTGTCCTTGAATAAATACGTCCATTCATTAATAAAAGTATGAATGAATAAATGAACTTTGCTTACTTCAGAAGTTGCTCCAAAAGAGCCTAGGCAACACATAACTGAATTTAATTTGTTAAATCATCCCACAAATATTTGCTAAGCACCCTCTATGTGTCAGGTGCTCATCTATAGACTGGGGTTATAACTGCTAAGTCACTTCAGTCGTGTCCGACTCTGTGCGACCCCATAGACGGCAGCCCACCAGGCTCTCCCATCCCTGGGATTCTCCAGGCAAGAACACTGGAGTGGGTTGCCATTTCCTTCTCCAATACATGAAAGTGAAAAGTGAAAGGGAAGTCACAGTGAGTAAAAAGAGCCCTCAAAATCACTAACTTGGGGAATATTTACTCCAGGACCTCTAAAGCACTCTATGCATATATCTTCTAGGAATAGAGGCATAAACGTAACTTTTTTTTTTTTTGCAAAGACAATGGCAGCTCTCGTCCCCAGCTCTTCTACCACTTGGCCATACGACCTTGAGAAAGAAAATATTTAATATCTCAGACCTCAGAGGTTTCATATGAAGATTTATGGCCTTAATCTCTCAAATTCCATCTAACTCTTGTTAGAATCTAGGTGTCTAGATAAATATGCTTTAATGAAATGAATTGCTTAAGAATTTACTGAGAAAGTTAATTTTTGAATGAGGAGCTTTTAGAAAATTTAGCCATCATAACACATTAAATATGTTTAAAGTAAAATCCAAAAAAAAGAGAAAAAAAGATATCATCAAGAACCTGGATCAGCTGCTCCTCAGGGAGATTCAATCCTGGAGAGACAGAGAAGTCTAAAAGAAGCAGCAGTCAAATGGTTTTGTCAAATGTTTACGGTTTTCTGTTTATGTTCTCAGGTCTGGAAGCAGCTGGAAGCGACACAGACATCTTCATAGTGAATGGGACGCTGGGGGAGTCAGCTACTTTTCCCTTAAATATCCAACCATCACAGAAAGTTACCATCATTTCTTGGCATTCCAAAACCTCTGTTGCTTTCATAACACCAGGAAACTTCGGAGAAGAACCCAAAGTTACCATAACCCACCAAAATTACCATGAACGAATAAGTGTCTCAGGTCAGAACTATAACCTGGAGCTCAGAAATCTGAAGATTGAAGACTCAGGGATCTACAAAGCCGACATAAATGTAGAAACCTCTAAAACGACCACCACCAGGTCCTACAACCTTCAAGTCTATCGTAAGTTGTGGAAAGAGAGAAGGCTTGTTTTTTCATTTTTACTTTGCAATTTGCTATGTAAAAACACCTTTATTTCTGACAGTTGGGTTCCCTAAATCTTTTCATATTTACAAATACTTACATAAATATATTAATGCTTATGGAGAGGATATGGCTTTGCTTGCATTTAGCAATGTACTCTTCCTGTGGACCTTGTTTTTCTTTTCTATAAAATGCAAATAATCATACTATTTACTTCCCATAGTTACTGTGAGGATCAAGTAAGATAGAGTATACAAAGTACTTTTAAAAAACCCTTTTTATTTTGAAATAATTTTAGAGGCATAGAAAGGTGTAAAGAAATGTATAGGGAGTGCCTGTGTGCATTTCACCCATCTTTTCCCGATGGTAACAGCTTACATAACTAGAGTACAATATAAAAGCCAGGAAATTGGCATTGGTACAACCTATAGAGCTTATTTAGATTTTAGCAGTTATATAGGCACTCATTTATGTGTATGTGTGAAGTTCTGTACAACTTATTCACATTAATAGCTTCATGTAACCATTACCATAACCAACAAACTTATGTGGACCAACGTCACAAGGTTCATCATCCTTTACAGTCACTCATCACTACCCTATTTCTCCTCCCAAACTCCTGGAAGACATTAATCCACTCTTCATATCTAGAATTATGCTACTTCACAAATGTTACATGGATAGAATCACGCAGTATGCATGCTTTTGAAACTGGCTTTTTTCATTCATCATAATTTCTTTGAGTCATCCTAATTATTGCAAATATCAATAGGTTATATATTTTTATTGCTGGATAGTATTTCATGGTATTGATGTGCTACTTTGTTTAACCATTCACCTACTGAAGGATATTTTAGTTGCTTCTAATTTGGTGCTAAATCACTTCAGTCATGTGTGACTGTTTGCAACCCCATGGACTGTAGCCCACCAGGCTTCTCTGTCTGTGGGATTTTCCAGGCAAGAATACAGGATTGGGTTGCTATTTTCTTCTCCAGGAAGCTTCCTAAACCAGGGATCAAATCTGCATCTCTTATGTCTCCTGCATTGGCATCACCTAAGAAGCTATTCTAGTTTGGGGGCAATTACAAATAAGTTGCTATGAATATTTGTGTACAAGTTTCTATATTAAATGACTTTCTCTTTCTTTAAGATAAATGCCCAAGAATGAAATCGTATGGTAAATCCTTTTTAAAATTTTTTATTGTGATTAAATATATATAACATTTAACATATTAATTATTTTAAGTATAACAGTGGCATTAAATACATTCACATTGTTGTGCAATCATCCACACTCTTCAGAACTTTGTTTTCCCCTTTTAAATAGATTATATTTTTTAGAGCAGTTCAAGGTTCATGAAAAAAATTGAGTAAAAGTACAAGAGTTCCCATATGCATCCCGCCACCGACAACATACCTAGACTCCTACATTGTCTATATCTCCCACCAAAGTGATACATTCATTACAAGTAATAATGTATATTGATACATCATTCAAAGTCCATAGTTTACATTAGGGTTTGCTCTTAGTGTTGTACATTCTATGGGTAATGGTAAAATATAATGATATTTATCCACCCTTATAGTATCATTCAGAATAATTTCACTGCCTTGAAAACCCTCCGTGTTCTGCTTATTCACCCCTCCACACCACCCCTGGCAACCACTGATCTTTTTACTGTCTCTATTGTTGTCGTTTAGTCGCTAAGTCGTATCTGACTTTTTGCAACCCCCATGGAATGCAGCATGCCAGGCTCCTCTGTCCTTCACTGTCTCCCAGAGTTTGCTCAGATTCATGTCCATTGAGTTGGTGATGCTATCTAACCAACTCATTCTCTGCCACTTTCTTCCCCTTTTACTTCAATCTTTCCCTGCATCAGAGTTTTTTCAAAGAGGAAACTGTCTTCATGGTTTTGTCTTTTTCAGAATATCTAGTTGGAATCGCATAGTTATTTCAGGTTGGGTTCTTCCACATAATAAAATACATTTAAATTCTCTTCATACCTTTTCATGGCTTGATAACTCTCTCCAAAACTTTTGAGTCACTTTTAGTGTTAAAGGTATTGCCATGTTATTTTGCATTCCTATCAAAAATGTATAAATGATGCGGTGTCTTTAGCATTTAATATTGTCAGTATATTTTATTTTGGCCATTCTGATGAGTGTGTAGTAATATTTCACTTCGGTTTTTAATCTTAACTTCACCAGTAGCTAATGCAAAATGCTTTTAAGAGGTAAAATATTAGTACGGTTATTATCACTAAAATTGAATTCACTGGCAGGTGTCTGGAGTGTTATGCAGTGCTATTCAAGATATGGTCTGTATATGGCAGCATCTTATTGGAAATGCAAATTCTCAGGCCCCAATCCTTACCTTTGCTGGTGAAGCCCAGGAATCTGTATTTTAGCATTCTCTCTGGGCTGTTCCTATGTGTGCTACAGTTTGAGAAGTGCTCATCTAGAACTGCCCTGTCCAATATGGTAGTCAGTAGCCACATGTAGCTCTTAAGTATTTGAAACATGATGAGTACAAATTGAGATGTGCTGTAAATACAAAATACACACTAGATTTTGAAAGTTTGCTGCTATGAGCCGTGAACGACACTGGGATTCTTGGCCTCTGGAGGAGAAAATTTTGATTCAGGGCAAGTGACGAGGCTTGGTTGCTGAGAGCTTTTTGTGTAATACAGTTTTATTAAAGTATAAAAGATATAGAGAAAACTTCTGACATAGATATCAGAAGAGGACAGAAAGAGTGCCCACTTGTTGGTTTTTAGCAAGGAGTTTTATACCTATTAGCAAGCTGCTAATTAGAGAAAAGAAATGTCTCAAAACTGAGAAAGTTGCACCAGGCACTTCACCCACAACATCCATTTTAAGATAGCATTGGCACCAGGTGAGTTATCCTGGATCATAAAACAATTGACATAATCTTGAGGAAAGGCAGATTTCCAAGCAAACACATAGTTTCATTAACATAGCTTAAGAGTACATCTCCATAAGAAAAACGCATTGACTAGCTCAAGGTTTGAGAAAAGTTCAGGCAACCAGGTGTCGTCATGGCAACGCAGAATTTTAAAAGAAACTTCCTTTTAATTTTGTATAGAGAAGGAAAAAAAAAAATCTGACACTTGTAGTTTGTTTTCTCCTGCCGCTTAAAAGAGTGAAAAAAAAAAAGCATCTGACACTTGCAGTCTATTTCCTCTGCTTGGGGACCACTAACCTTCCTGCTTGTTACCCTCTCAATTTCAAAGTCTTATCATCAAAAAAGAAACCCATAAAATATCTCATTAATTATTTTTATATTGGTTCCATGTTGGATATATTGAGTTAAATAAAATATATTATTACATCACCTGTTTGTTTTCACCATTATAAAATCTTAAATAACATAAGTGAGTAACATTTTTTCAGCACTAATTTCTAGCATAGAGAATATTTGAACCATGTCTCAAGGATTTTACCATCTCCATCTGCCCCACAGTAGAAAAACACAGAAATGTGACTAATACAATACAGGTATATAGTTAGTCCACTAAAATTCAAGCTCCATAAAGACAGAAGCTTGTATATGATGTGTATCACTATATCCCCAGCTCCCACCTTGCAGGGCATACAGTGGGTGCTGCAGAAGTATCTGTTGAATGAAAGAATGAGTTAAGCATAGTAGTCCTGGGTCCTAATACGATGTCTGGCAATTGTAAGTGCTTAATTAATATAGCATAATTGAAAGAACCATACCCAAGTTGGACACTTCAGAAAATATCTGACTCATTCAAGACCTTTGCTTGTGAAAACAAAGAGGGCATTCAATTTTTATGATATTTGTTTTCATCCCTTTATGTTTAGTTTTACCCACTCAGTCTTCAGTGTTTTACCATCTGTAGTTAAGGCAGACTGCTGTAAAATCTTAGAGAATTCCCATACAACAAAATCTGTGCTTTTGGAATAGTGAGCTGAGAAGACAAAGAGAAAAAAACTGACATTTACTGGACAGTACTTGACTAACATTCTACTCATTTTTAAAAATACATAAAGATTATACATACTTAGGCAACATATGCACAAAAGATAATACAGTGAAATGCAACTCTCCCTTCTCAGGGGTAGTCACGGTTATCAGTTTATTTTGCCTCTTCAATAGAAGATTAAAGTACAGAATGATGATAGATAGGCAAATTGATGGATAGTAGAGTGGTTTATTGGAGAAGGCTATGGCACCCCTCTCCAGTACTCTTGCCTGGAAAATCCCATGGATAGAGGAGCCTGGTAGGATCCCATGGAATCCATGGGGTCACTAAGAGTCGGACACGACTGAGCAACTTCACTTTCACTTTTCACTTTCATGCATTGGAGAAGGAAATGGCAACCCACTCCAGGGTTCTTGCCTGGAGAATTCCAGGGTTGGGGGACCCTCGTGGACTGCCATTTATGGGGTCGCACAGAGTCAGACATGACTGAAGTGACTTAGCAACAGCAGCAGCAGCAGCAGCAGAGTGGTCTATCTGTGTAATAACTCATTTAATCCTCTCAATCACCCTAGCTAGAGAAATTTGTTGTCCCCACGTTATAATTGAGGGAGCTGAAGCTCAGTACCGCTAGATACCTTCTCCACAATTTCATAGTTAGAGAACAATGGAGCCTGGATTCTGAAGCTGGTCTCCAATGGCCTCCCCATTCTTTGACTTGGAAAGATGAAGCCCTGTTGGCCACAACTCTGATCTTCACTGCTCATCAGATTTGTGTAAGATATGTCAGGGGAGTGTGTCATTTTCCTTGGTTCTGTCTCACTGCAGCAAATATTTGAAATGGCAGACCAATGTTACATACAGCTCGGTTACAGCTCAGTTTTATTTGGTAGTCAAGGGATAGTACACCCTCAAAGTATGAAGGTGGGCTGACCCAAAAGGAGAGGCTCAATCTTGGCTCCTCTTTTTAAATGTTTTGTCTCCTCCTCCTGAACCTGCTCTGTGTAAACTGGGCTGGCCAGGAAGGCTGTTTGTTTCACCTGAGGTTCTCACTCCAGTCCTCAGATTTTCTTTTGTTCCATTTTTGTGGGCTTTTCCCTTTCTTTGTCTTTTAGCCACCACCATTTTGGACTCCTTTTTCCTATTCTAACTACTTAACATCCCCCTCTCAAGACGTGGGAGGCCCAGTTCTTTGGGAATAGGGCTTCGAGGTCTCTCTGGCCACTTCCTGCTGAGCTGGGACAGCAAGGGGCATTGGGCCTCCCCCTCTTGCTTATCACAATCCTCAGAGTCCTTATAGTGGTGCCCATCTAAGGGTGAGTGATATTTCCCATAGTCAGGTGTAGTTTTATACATCCTTGTTGAACTGGCACTGCATGTTGTAGCTTGTTGACCTGGGCAGAGATAAAATGGGTTAGACAATTGATAATACACGGAGCAACCATAAGCAGCATCAAATGGTGATAACAGGGATTAGTAGGGATATGGCCAACTCCAAATCCTCCCTTGCCAGGAGAAGGATCCCCAAGGAGAGATTGTAGCCACCCTGAGAACTCTCCAGCTCGTTCTTTGAAATTCCATAGGATCTGAATGTTTTTCCTGAGGACTGTGAGACTTCCTTTAACTTGGCTGGAGGTATTTACCCAGAAACAACACATTTCATTCAAGATGGCTCAAGTCCCCCCTTGTTCAGGGATAAGAAGAGCTATCTCCTGCCTATTTTGGAGTATAACCCATGCCAGGCTGCGTTGGCTCTTAAGAACTGTCCTGAGAAGTCTTATCCCCAGAAACTTAATTTTGGGAATGTTCATCAGAATGACCCTCATTTGTAGTCCTGATAGGTATCTGAGATCTCCCAGGGGCTTACAGGAGTATTGAGTGTCCTCTTCTGTTTTCTTCCATGGCTTGACTCATGAGAAGTGAATCCAGGAGTTGTGTCCTGAAAACTTGACTGCTGTGGGGGTAGAAAGTATTACAGGGTAAGGGCCCTTCCATGTGGGCTGGAGTTGAGCCTTTGGGGACCCATCTTTCCAGACTTTAATTGGGACTTGAGTCACTGAAGCATATAGTGGTGGCTCTTTAGAATCTTTTGAGTCCTGTTTGACACCCCACAAGTATATATCTTGTTGGAATTGCCCAATGGCCATGGTGTAAGACTGGAGGGCCCGAGCCTCTGGATCTAAGAAGAGGTCATTCACATAAACAAAAGGTCTCCCATATAGCATCTCATAAGGACTAAGACCAACCTGTTCCTTAGGGGCAATAGAGGTTTGGAGGAGAGCTATTGGTAAAGCCTCCTTCCATCCCAGGGAGATCTCCTGGGTTATCTTTTTTATCACTGATTTTAAGAATTGATTGTATCTTTCTACTTTTCCTGAAGACTGAGGCCTCTAGGCACAATGGAGATAACAAGTAATGCCCAACGCTTTAGAGACCCTTGGGTGACTTTAGAAGTAAATGATGTCCCATTGTTACTTTGTGATGACTTGGGCAGGCCAACTCTCAGAACGATTTCATGGAGCAGTTTTTTATCATCTCCATGGCCTTCTCAGTCTGAGTGGGAAAATCTTCAATCCATCCTGTGAATGTATCTATCATGATTAGTAGGGCATTTATACCCTTGAGAAACTGGCATCTGGGTGAAGTCATCTTCTAGTCCTTTCCTGGGTAGGTCCCACACCATTGGACAGGCTGGGCCAGCTGGGGTCTTCGAACTTCTTGGGGATTGTTTAATTGGAAAATGGGACAAGAGGAGGCCACTCACCTTACACCTGTTTGGAGGCCTGTTCCTCTGAAGGGCCTTTCTAGTAATCTTTGGAAGGCCTTCTCCCCTAAATAAGTGGTGGTGTGTAAGGAGTTAACCAACTTCCATTGGAGGTTCCCAGGCAGAAAAAGGAGTCCCTCCTTTTGGAACTAACCCATATGATCTTCCTGAAAGCCCTCACTTTTAGCTTTAAGAGTCTCACCTTCAGTATATGAAGGCATTTCTGGCAAATTAGCCCGTGGAACTAAGGTGGCAACCACTATTATGTCACTGTTTTTTAATGCTGCTCTCTTAGCTGCCTGATCATCTGCTTGGTTCCCTCGTGCCACTTCTGTGCTCCCTTTTTGGTGTCCTTTACAATGGAAGACAAGGATTTGATCACCATATTTGATTGGGGACCCTCAAGTGGTCAAATAGCCTCTTTCTTTTCAAATAGCAGTATGTGTATGTAGCACCAGAAAGGCATACTTGGAGTCAGTGTAAATGGCTACCCTTTTTCCTTTTCCAAACTCTAAATCTCGAGTCAGGGCTATAGGCTTAGCCAATTGGGCTGAAGTACCTGTTGGAAAAGGTTTAGCCTCTATGGTCTCAAAATTGGAAACTACTGCATATCCAGCTCTTCTTTTTCCATCCAAGACAAAAGCTGTTTCCATCAGTGTACCAGATATCCTCAGGATTGGTTAGAAGATCTTCTGACAAGCCCTCTCGGGGTTTTGTCCAGTAATCCAAAGTTTCTAGGCAAGAGTGAAAGGGGAGAGAGCCCTTGGGGGTAGGCAGGAGGGTAGCCCGATTAAGAACCTCATAAGGGGATATAGTTAGGCCTGGATTTTCCATCAGCACTACTTCATATCTCAGATATCCATAAATGGCCTCTCCCATTCAGGAATTGTTTCACTAGGTGGCTGTAGTAGTCAGTTTGCCCCCAAAAGAGAGTTTTAAAGAATCTTCTATTAGGATTGCAACAGCAGCAAGATTTCGAAGGCAGGAAGGCCAGCCTTGGGAAGTTGGGTTGAGCCTCTTAGATAAGTAAGCTACAGGCTGGGGCTCAGGTCCCAACCTTTGAGTTAACACTCCCAAGGCTATTCCTTCGTTTTCATGCACATATAGGTGGAATGCTTTTTCTGGGTCTGGCAATCTCAAGGCTGTCCTTGAGATAAGGCTTGTTTTAGTGTATCCTCTGCCTTCTTTTGAGGACTTCCCCACATCAGTGGGATTAAATCACCCCCTCCCTTCAAGCTTTCATATAAGGCCTGGGCAATTAGACCATAATTGGGTATCCAGATTCTACAATACACGGTTAGCCCCAGGAAAGCTCACTGTTGTTTTCGAGTTGTGGGAGAGGGCAACTGGAGGATTCCTTGTACTTGATCAGAGGACAGCCTCCTAGACCCATGTGTAATCTGAACTCCCAGGTAGTGACCTTTCTTTCGACCATCTGTGCCTTAGCACAGGAGACTTTATATCCCCTCACTACCAAAAGTTAAGAATCTGAATTGCATGTTGTTGGGCATTTTTCTCATCTGGAGAGCAGATAATAGGTCATCTACATATTGTAATATTTTCCCAAAGGTCCCAGAATCAGATCTAGGAGATGCCGGCTAAGAGCCTGCTCAAACAGGTGGGGGCTATCTCTGAACCCCTGAGGTAATACTGTCCAAGTCATCTGTTGGTGTTTTTCTCCTGGAGCCTCCCACTCGAAGGCAAAAAGATATTGGAATTCTTTAACCAGTGGTATGCAAAAGAATGCCTCTTTGAGATCCAAGACTGTAAACCACTTGGCACTGGGTGGGATTTCTCCCAAGAGTGCATAGGGATTGGGTACTGTGGAATGGAGGGGGACTACAACTTCATTTATAATCCAGAGATCTTGAACCATTCACCAGGTCCTATCCTTTTTCTTTTCAGGGAGGATTGGGGTGTTACATGGTGAATTGGTGAGGACCCATAGCCCACAGGCAAGGAATTTTATTAGAGACTGTAGTCCTTCCCAAGCTTCTCTTCTGAGGGGGTATTGTTTCCAGTTTGGAAGCCAAGTGGGATCTTGGAGGACAGTGACGACCAGTTCAGCTTGGTGGGCTTGTACAAGAGTCCCCTGGTCCCAAACCTGGGGGTTAATTTTTTCCTCCCATACTTTTTGGTCCCTCCCTATTGGAGAGGGTATGCTGGGTTCCTCAGTAGTAATCAGAAGCTGTAGGAAAGCTTCCCATCACAAGGGTGGTCCCCACTTTAGAGAGTTTATCTCTTCCCAATAAAGGAGTAGGACACTCAGGGACCCCCAGAAACTGGTGGGAAAATATTTGTCCATTCCAGCAACAAAGAAGTGCTCAGGTGAATCTTTTTGTAATTGTTTTTCCTGTAGCACCCAAAATGGTACAGGTTTGGGAGGAGAAGCCTCCAGAATAGGAGGTCAGAGTAGTTAGCCCCTGTGTCAACCAAGAAATTCTCAGACCTGCCTGCCACATCCAGTTGCACCTTTGGCTCCAGCCCCGTGATGATTATCTGTGACAGGCAGGCTGGCTGGAGTGGGCTGCTTCAGGNGCCTCCAGAATAGGAGGTCAGAGTAGTTAGCCCCTGTGTCAACCAAGAAATTCTCAGACCTGCCTGCCACATCCAGTTGCACCTTTGGCTCCAGCCCCGTGATGATTATCTGTGACAGGCAGGCTGGCTGGAGTGGGCTGCTTCAGGCCTGTTGAACCATCGTGAGGGAAGGCTTGGCGCTTGACCTTGAGGGTCATGGGTCCCCAGGGCAGAGAGCCACCCAGTGTCCCAATGGATGGCATTTGTAGCAAGCCATTTAGGAGACTTGTCATGGTTTGGACACTCTTTGGCCCAATGTCCCCCCTGTCTACAGATTAGGCACTTGCCTTGTGCCTTATCCTTCAAGGACTCAGGGTTTGCCATAGTGCTTCCCTGGAGGGTGGCCAGCATCTGGGTATGCCTTGTCTCTTTCCTTTTCTTCCTTTCTTCGGCCTTGGCGTCCCTCTCCTGTTCTCTGTTATAAAAGGTACTGGTAGCTGTCTGGACCATCCCATCTAAAGAAGCAGAAGGGTCCTGCTGCTGTAGCTGTTGTAACTTTATCCTAATATCTGATGCACATTAGGACAGGAATTTTTCCTTTAAAATCACCTGTTCCTTGTAAGAGTCTAAGGTCCAGATTGGTAAGCTTTTGGAGGACCTCTTTTAGCCTTTCCAGAAAGGCAGTGAGGGTCTC
>SJYV01011044.1:26616-49077 GCA_006410875.1 Neotragus pygmaeus | reverse complement strand
ATTTTGGACTCTTTTGTTGACCACGATGGCTACTCCATTTCTTCTGAGGGATTCCTTCAGAGGGATTCCTTCCCGCAGTAGTAGATATAATGGTCATCTGACTTAAATTTTAAATATTGCCAGAAGAAACATCAATAACCTCAGATATGCAGGTGACACCACACTCATGGCAGAAAATGAAGAGTATTAAAAAGGCTCTTGATGAAAATGAAAGATGAGAGTGAAAAAGCTGGCTTAAAACTCAACATTCATCAACATGAATCCACCACAACATTCTCAAAAGAATAAGAAAAAGAAAGGAAAAAAAAAAAAAAAACAGAGACCTAGTTCCTCCTAAAAAAATCCTCAACATTCAAAAAATGAAGATTGGCATCTGGTCCCATCACTTCATGGCAAATAGATGGGGAAACAGTGGAAACAGTAACAGACTATTTTTTGGACTCCAAAATCACTGCAGATGGTGACTGCAGCTATGAAAAGANTTACAGTAGAAATAGGAAGAAAAACAAGCAACCAAAAGAAGAAAGTGCATGTGAAATGTTTAATTTTAAAAAGAAATGATCTGAAAGTCATCCTTATTGATATTCCTATGCTAGTGTGTGTGTGTGTGTGTGTGTGTGTGTGTGTGTGTGTGTGTGTGAGAATAGACTCTAGAATGCTGTGGTCCCTTTATTCTATCGCCATGGCACCCCTGTACCATAGAAGTGGCTACAGAAGGTATTTGGAATTATGTTAAATCCACGCTGACCCCAGGGCATATTGTGGAATCTATGTTCTCAAGATAAATCCAGGTTATCAGCTTGTTGACTTGTAACTTTTTTTTTCTTTTCATTTTTCTATAAAAGCAGAGTGTAGACAAGGGTAAATGCATTCTTGGAAGCTAATAAGGGGTTTGGGTTATGGAATGGCAGGTGAGCTGGCTTTTATTATATTGTCCATGTGCAATTATGGTCCAAATATCTCTACTTAATATGCACCTCTGGATTAGGACATGTCTCATTTATGATTCAGTCTGTTCACAGATCGGCGGAAGGACCTTTCTTGACAATTAGGCAGAGTTGGGGGTCATCGTGTGAATTGATTTGAGAGGCACTGACCGTGTTCCCCAATTATCCCTCCCACGGGCGATACAGTCCCTAGAATTTAATCATTAAAATTGATTCCTCTGGGTCTTGACAGGATTTCAGTGATTGGAATAAAATGCAAGAGCTGAAATTCACCTTCCTTATTTAATAAATGAGAAAACTGAAGCCCTTCAGGAAGAGCCTTCCTTCCTTCCAAGGTCAAACGTTAAATTACAGATGGCGTCCATCCCAAGCATCCAGGCTCTTGGTGTCCTGTCTAGCAAGCATCCTCCTGACCCGACAACTTTCCTGATGCTCGGAGGTCCCGAGAACCCANCAGTGATTGGAATAAAATGCAAGAGCTGAAATTCACCTTCCTTATTTAATAAATGAGAAAACTGAAGCCCTTCAGGAAGAGCCTTCCTTCCTTCCAAGGTCAAACGTTAAATTACAGATGGCGTCCATCCCAAGCATCCAGGCTCTTGGTGTCCTGTCTAGCAAGCATCCTCCTGACCCGACAACTTTCCTGATGCTCGGAGGTCCCGAGAACCCAGGAGAAGCCTCCATCTGCATTCCTCCATGAGAAAGGAAAAACTTCAGCTTATCTTTGGACTATTTTTGGTGCCCTGACTGTGCTTAGGACGAAGCAGAGATGCTGATGTTTTCTGTTTCTTTACAAGAGAGAGCCCAACTTGCTGAAACATAAAAATTAAAAAATCACAAATATAACAGCTTTTTATAAAGGAGACTATCTGGCAGAAAATTCATTCCCCTGCAGGGGAAATGGGATTAAACAAGTGATGAGGCAAAGACATGAATCAGCAGCCACTGTTTCTAAACTGAGAAGTGGACGGGTCCGTGCTCTGCAGAACGGAATGGCAGGTGAACTGTTATCAAATGTAAAAACACATTTCCTCTGCAAGTACAGGAGTGCCGTCTTGCCTACATATCTAAGATGCAGGGGAGAAATTCAGAGAATCTGTCAGTAATAGAGTGGGGAAGGGAGACTACACCGAACAATAAGGGTTGAGATGTTACTCACCTACTGTGCACTACACACCTACTGTGTGCTAGGGACTCTGTAGAGGAAGCCTTTAATTCTTGCAACAACTATATGTAGCTCATGTCTTTGTTGTCCCCATTCCATAGACGAGAAAACTGGAGCTAGAAACTTGACCAGATTTATAAAGCTAGTGCGTGCCAGCAGAGGATTTGAAATCAGATCAACCTGATTTCCAAAAACCCAGTACCCTGAACAGCTTCCAAATCAATAGTCATGTCCCCTCTAGTCTTTTCTAAGCTCTGTTTCAATAAACCATCCCATTCTTGGCTGAGGCTCGAAAATTCTGTGTTCATTTCTTTATCCCTTAAATGGGTATTGTGAAGATAAAAATGAGTCTATGATAGGAGCATGTCACAAACATGACCTTTAATAACCACTACTATCGCATGACAATATTGGTGGGCGCATCTCACTCAGAACAGGATTGGCACAGGAAACTGTTTGCGTGTACATTTATTTGGAGGAGAGATTAAAAATCCTTTGAAAGACTTTCTGTAATGGTCAGTAAGTAATGTGAGTAATAGCTTCTGTAGGAAGAGAAGTTGCATTTAGGTATTATTAAATACATTTTAAACACATTTAACTCACAGGGAAAAAAATATCCAATTTGTAAGTGAGATAGAACTGCATTAACGGAAGGGATTTTTCTTACTTTGGTTATACCGATGACCAGCAAGGTTCAAAGGAGAGAGACACAGGCCAAAAAAAGAGCCCTGGGCTAGCAGGTACTGCAGCTCTGCTGCCAACCGACTGTGTGACTTGGAGCAAATCCCTCTGCTTCTCGCAGCGTCAGTCTCCACATCTGTCATCAGATTAGGTGCTTGCTCAGGTCCATGCAAGTTAAAGTTCTACAAAATGTACCAGCTCACTCTGCTGATCTCTAGTGAGCCAGAAAGGGGTAGCAGGCAGGGGGGCGTACACTTGGCACACACCTGTTTGTCACCATTGCAAAAAAAAGGTACTGTGCCAGGCTCTGAAGGGGTCCCTGAGATAAAAGAGGAGGCGTCCTGTTGGGGTGATTGCTGGTGCAGGGGGATTGTAAAGCCCCACAAGAGACTCATTGACTCAGAAATGTTTCTCATCCATGGTCATTTTCAGTGAAAATATAAAAGAATCTCAATTCATCTTCTCCCTTATTATTTTCTTTCTTCACAAAGAATTGAAAGGCAAGACCAAGGAGCAGCATTCCCCAGGGCGAGTTGTTAGGCAAGGAGAAAGAAGTGCCTCTCGCCCGTTCCAGCCTGCAGAGAGCATCATTGTCAGCCCAGCAGGTACAGGGGGAGCTGGCTCAGAAGCAGAGCACAGCTGGACCCCCTTGCTTTGAAAAATCGCTGCTGAAGTTAGGAATCAACATGGACCAGACAAGCTGCAGACCCAAGTACTGCAGAAGCCAGTCTGGCAACAAGTCCTGGTCCCCGTACCCAAGAGATAAAACAGAAGCAGTACAGAACTTTCCTCTCTTCTTTCTCTGCCCATTCTTCCTTCCAGCTCAGCAGCCTTCTTACTGCCTGCGTTGCCCTCTCCCTGCCCCTAATAGTACCCTCCTGTCTCTCCTGCTTACCCTTTCCTCGCTCTCTTTTAGATTTTTCTGATGTGGACCATCTTTAAAGTCTTTGTTGAACGTGTGACAATATTACTTCTGTTTTATGTTTTGGTTTTGTGGCCACGAAGCATGTGGGATCCTGGCCCCCCGTTAGGAGAGGCGAAGTCTTAACTGCTGGGCCACCAGGCAGGTCCTCCTCTTCCTCTCTTCTGTTTTCTCTCTCCCTGAATTCTGCATCATTCATCTCCTTTTTTAATTTCTCCTGCCTGGGTCCCCTCATTCTCTAATTTGCCTTTCTCTCTCTCTCCCTCCCTTCAATACCATTATTGCTGTTATATTGAGCTTTATGGTTAGCCTAAGACACATATGGCTGAGGGCAATCAGTGAATCAGTATGGTAGTCTGTTAGAAAATCTTCCCTTTTTTATTACTATTTCAACCAGCACCCTTTGTTTCCCCTGAGATGTTTTCATCCCTTAAAATTTCGCAAAGCTAAAGCATCTTTACTCTCCTTACAATGTAAGGAGACCCACTGACTCTCTTGCTCTCAATGTTTATGTATCACACACTGTGGATATTTCCTAAAATACGGCCACATTGAGGCTGATGCAGCAGGAAAATCCAGGGGTTCTCAAGTTAGGAAATATTCACCTGGTCGACACTTAGTACTTTAATTGTGGGCTGCTGCTGCTGCTGCTAAGTCGCTTCAGTTGTGTCCGACTCTGTGCGACCCCATAGATGGCAGCCCACCAGGCTCCCCCATCCCTGGGATTCTCCAGGCAAGAACAGTGGAGTGGGTTGCCATTTCCCTCTCCAATGCATGAAAGTGAAAAGTGGAAGTGAAGTCACTCAGTCGTGTCCAACTCTTAGCGAACCCATGGACTGCAGCCCACCAGGCCCCTCCATCCATGGGATTTTCCAGGCAAGAGCACTGGAGTGGGGTGCCATCGCCTTCTCTGTAATTGTGGGCAGTGGTGTGCAAATGAATGTGTGCCTTTGCAAGGTCAGTTTGGGGATATCTTCTCTTTGGAATTTGCCAGCAGAAAAGGAAAATGATGATCCAGAGATTGTATATGACAGCTTCTATTCATTGATGCACTCTGGGTTAGACATTGATAAATCAGCCCCATTCAGATCATTTAACTCTCAATTATCCCATGCATAAATACACTTGTTATTTCCATTTTACAGATGAGTAAGACTTAGGCAGGTTAGAAACTTGCCCAAGGTTAGACAATTGGAGAATGATGGGAAAAAAGATGGGCACTTAGGCAAGGGAGACCAGGCAGGCCTGAAGCAGTATTTAAATTGAGTCTAACAGCCCTCCCTGTGAAACTTATTCCTTAAGAATCTAAACAGCCTAACCATGTTCTTCTCTTAGGAAAGGAGCATCTTTCCAGGATTCACTTTTTCAGCAGCTGCTGCTGCTGCTAAGTCGCTTCAGTTGTGTCTGACTCTGTGCGACCCCATAGACAGCAGCCCACCAGGCTCCCCCGTCCCTGGGATTCTCCAGGCAAGAACACTGGAGTGGGTGCCATTTCCTTCTCCAATGCATGAGAGTGAAAGGTGAAAGTGAAGTCACTCAGTCATGTCCAACTCTTAGCGACCCCATGGACTGCAGCCCACCAGGCTCCTCCAACCATGGAATTTTCCAGGCAAGAGTACTGGAGAGGGGTGCCATTGCCTTTTCCAATGGCAGCACGGGGTAAAGAGAGCTCGTCCTACACCACAGTCACATAGACTACTGGCTCTTAGCTCATGGCCTGCGATTTCTAGAAGCTCTTTCCTGTGATCCCAGAAGACTCACAGTGGTCTCAGACACACAGATCTGAGCTGTCTGAGCCAACAACTAAAGAACTCTTGAAAATACCACAACTCAATACGTTGACCTAGAGTCAACTGAATATTTCTCTCCTCTCTCTCTCTGTGTCTCTGTCTCTCTGTCTATCTCTCTCCACATGCACATGTGTGTTGAGACAGATAAAGAGAGAGAGAGGAAACAAACCATCTATCACTTAATGAATGATACATACTGAGAACCCTGCTAGGGATTTTTAAATCCATTATTACAGTTCATCATTTTGATAGCCATGCAAACTAATCATTGTTTTCCCCATTTTTAAAATAATAAAACTGAGATTTAGAGGGATGAAGGAACTTTCCTCAGGTTGGAAATCCACCTTTATAACCCTTTGTGTTCTCATCCTTATTTCAATCTATGGGCTTGGAATTTAGAAAAATTAACTGAGTTGCTGAAGGTCATGTTGCAATTGTGCCCAGTTAACATCCCTACACACACACACACACACACACACACACACACACACCTACATACATACACAATCTGTTTTGATTCATAGGGACTGAAAAGAAACTGGAGAGAGACTGAAAACAAACTTAGGTCATTTTTAATTTATTATCTTTGTCTGGGAATTTTTACATAACACTGATATAGGATTTTCCCCCTCTTTCCTACACCTAGAATTGCAAGCCAGGATCCACGTAATGGGAAAAAAATCTATTAAAAACAAGATCCTCACTACTTTATGGTAATTAAAAGCAATAAATATTCTTGCCCACAATGCTAAAACTCTCAAATAGCCAGTGGGTCAATACTGTTTCCCTGGTTAGGATGGTAATAAATCTTTATTCCTTTTGAGTCAAAATAAGGAAGGCGTTTTATTCATGAATTCCATGACCTGCGACTGCGACATTTTCAAAACAAACACGGTTGAAATGAAGAGTTTCTCCACCAAGTACGTTTACGTGCCCTCTTCCAACCTGCTTCTCTCGCCAGCAGAGCTGCTGTGCTGGCATGGTCTTTTGATTCATGCAAAAGCAATTTCCTGCTCCTGCGCCAGAAGGGCAGAAAGGCGCAGGGAGACACTCGTCACCAACCCTGTAGCCTGCACATCCTCCATCTGAAGGAAGACAGAAGGGTTTCACTCTGGACCTCTCAAGTTTGTCTTCTTTCTCAAAGTCTGTTGCTTGACATGAAAGGCCTTTTTATGACACATCTTGACTACGTTTCCCCCCTTTTTAACCCAGTCTAACGTCTGGATTGTCACCCTTTTGGCAATGGGTGTTTTCCCAGATTCGGGTCTGGCCTTGACTTGGTGTTCATCTGTAATCAGCAGTGCCCCTCCCAGAAGGCGGGTGCCTCTGGCCCCTTTGTAAGTAAAAATATACAGTCAGACGTGCACACAATCCAAGGGGCAAGGAAAAACTCGCGTGCTGAGTTCTTCCTTCGAGGAGTTCTTTCAAGGGAAGCTATGTGACCTTCAGGAAGTCACTTCATTCTCTGGGCCGCAGTTTTCTCATGCTTTCTACAAGGGAGTAGGTTTTCAGAGATCCACTGTCCTTGTATATTTGCTATCAATTCCTGTTGAGCTAATCGGTCCTGGGCCGGAGGTGATGGGGGTGGGTTGGGTGGAAGCAGAGGTATGGTAAAAACAGAACAGCAGTTTCTTGAAAGTTGAGCAGCTCTGATAAACCCACTCTTCTCCCTTTGGCAAGAAGCATGGATCTTCCTCTGCCTCTTTAGCACTGATCTGATACATAAAGCTTCTGCTAAGTTCAAGTCACCTCTGAAACACCACTCTTGTTGGGGTGACTGTGGGGTGACTTTGACATTTAGCTAACGCAGCATAATGTGCATCAAGCTAGCTTAGAGATAAACACATTGACGTTCATAAGACATACACAAAAACAGCAACATTGGGAAAGATTTCTGGTTCAATTTACTTCTATGCAACAATGCACATTTTATTTTCTATGGGGAAAAGCACCTCAAAGAATAGGTTTGCTGAATACGATAGACCCTTTTCATGCTTATTTATTGAATCACAGGTAGGCTGTGGGATGCTTTATGCTAAAAAGGGCTTGGGGTAAATAGTGAAGAATGTCAAGAGTAACTGCATATCTCTGAATAACGCTATAGAAAAATCACTGGTTAAAATGAAAACTATATAGCAAACCTCATTGCTTGTATGTCACTGTATTCGCACTTCATTATTCAATGCCACTCTTGTGAATTTGTACTACTTTGCATTGTTTTTCCTTTAGGAAACCCAGGACAATGGATAGAGGGGCAAGCTAGGACTCAAAGGCAATGCAAAGTCCCTGCCCTGCTTACAGTGGAGCGACTGAAGCTGGGTCAGAGAATTCAAGATCAGTAGCCAGCACTCACAGTGGGTCACAGGACTTGTGAACAAGGATGGGATTCGGTCACTTTCAATAGGTCTTAGGCATAGATCTGACTGAAGTGAAATGAAGTGAAAGTCGGTCAGTTGTGTCCGGCTCTGCAAACCCATGGACCATACAGTCCATGGAATTCTCCAGGCCAGAATACTGGAGTGGGTAGCTGTTCCCTTCTCCGGGGGATCTTCCCAACCCAGGGATTGAACCCAGGTCTCCCACACTGCGGGTGGATTCTTTACCAGCTGGGCCACCAGGGAAGCCCATTCTACACATGTAGTATATACACGTTAATGCTACTCTCCCGGTTCATTTCACCCTAAGACATCTTAAAGTTAATAAGGTTAATCCCTCCTCCTTGTGCTTCCTTCTAAAATAAATTTGTTTGATTGAAACATTTTTGGTTTTGTGTGCTTAAAATTTGAGATATGGTCAAAGCAGGGATACAGAATTATCAAGTGAACGTAGAAGGACTCGGTAGGCAGAAGAAGCAGTGCAGAATGGTGGTAAATACAATGGATTTTAGAAATGAGGGAATCATTTCTTTACCTTCAGAGTGGAGGATGGTGATGATGATGGTGGTGGTGACGCTGATGAAGACAATGGTGGCGATGATGATACCTATTGATACATCACAGGGATATTGTGAGGGTTAAATGAGATAATGACTAAAAACGTGTTTAGCACAGTACCTGCCACAGAACAAATGTCCAACAAGTGAAAGCCCTAAATTGGAGGGATTCTGGCCTCACATTTGTGACGAGGTAGCATTGTTTTTAGGAGCCCTTTTCCGTTTACACCATCTCTTTCCTTCCTGTTCTCACGTCCCGTTAACTGTGAGCAAGGCCACCGTTAAGGAAGGTCCCTTTGCTTCCCCTCTCGGGTCCCCTTCTTCAAATGTAAAAAGACTGTGTGACAACAGAGGTGCTGCCCGACCCTGAAGCTCAGACAAGCCCGATTTCACCCACTCCTCACTGCAGGGTCTCAGGCCTCATGCAACTTGAGTAACTCTTAGGACTTGATCTACACCACATAAGTTTTTCCAGTGAGAAGGTAATGCCTTCTCTTTTGTCCCGTCTTCTTCCCAGCTCAATTCCTTCAACACCATTATCTAGAGCAGCCCAGTATGACCTAGATGTAAAGATAGAGCAACAAATAAGCAAAGTTCCTGCTCTCACGAAGCTTAACTTTTAGTGGGAAAGATAGACAAAACCAGAAACACAATGAGTGGACATGACAGATTCAGATAACGAGAGTCATGCAGAAAATCAAGAAAGGCAAGGTGAAAGAAATGGCTGGAAGCTTATTGACCTGGGGACCCAGAGAAGATGCTCAAAGAGGTAATAATTGGACGCAAGTATAAATGGTGAAAGAGCCAGTCATGTCAATTATCCTGGAAAGCATATTCCAGATAGGGAAATTAAAGCAAGGCTGAAAGCCCTGAGGTAGAGTGAACTCAAAGAATTCAAAGAGTAGGAAGAAGGCGTATGTGATGGTTGTGTGTCTAGGGAGAGATGGAGTGTCATGAGCAGAGGCCAGAATCCATAGCCGGCTGTGAAGAGAACTCTACAAACATTTAAAAGAGATTCAGTGCCTACAGGTCTGTCCACTTTGCAGAGCAAAGTTTAAAGATCTCTTTTGCAAAACAGAAATAGAGAGACAGACGTGGTGAGAAATATAAAAGAACAGCAAGTAAGGGGGGGTGGCTTCCTCGGTGGCTCAGAGGTAAAGAATCCACCTGTAATTAAGAAGACGCAGACAATGCCGGTTCAATCCCTGGGTTTGGAAGATCCTTTGGAGGAGGGCAGGTCAACCCACTCCAGTACTCTTGCCTGGAGAATCTTATGGACAGAGGAGCCTGGAGGNCAGTGCCTACAGGTCTGTCCACTTTGCAGAGCAAAGTTTAAAGATCTCTTTTGCAAAACAGAAATAGAGACACAGACGTGGTGAGAAATATAAAAGAACAGCAAGTAAAGTGGGAGGGATGAATCGGGAGGTTGGGGTAGACTATATACTATGTCACATGTACGTCATACATACGTCACGCATATGGTATTATGTATAAAAAGGATAACTAATGAGAACCTGTCTAGCACTACTACGTTCTCAGTGGGGACCTAAAGGGAAGGAAGGGCTTCCTCGGTGGCTCAGAGGTAAAGAATCCACCTGTAATTAAGAAGACGCAGACAATGCCGGTTCAATCCCTGGGTTTGGAAGATCCTTTGGAGGAGGGCAGGTCAACCCACTCCAGTACTCTTGCCTGGAGAATCTTATGGACAGAGGNGGGCTTCCTCGGTGGCTCAGAGGTAAAGAATCCACCTGTAATTAAGAAGACGCAGACAATGCCGGTTCAATCCCTGGGTTTGGAAGATCCTTTGGAGGAGGGCAGGTCAACCCACTCCAGTACTCTTGCCTGGAGAATCTTATGGACAGAGGAGCCTGGAGGGCTGCAGTCCATAGGGTTGCAAAGAGTCAGACACGACTGAAGTGCCTGAGCACGAAAAGAAGGAAATCCAAAGAAGACGGGATATATGGGTATAGACAGCTGGTTATTTTCTCGGGCTCCAAAATCACTGCAGATGCTGACTGCAGCCATGAAGTTAAAAGACGCATGCTTCTTGGAAGAAAAGCTATGACAAACCTAGGCAGCATATTAAAAAGCAGAGACATTACTTTTCAGGCAAAGGTCTCTCTAGTCAAAGCTATGGTTTTTCCAGCAGTGATGTATGGATGTGAGAGTTGCACTGTAAAGAAAGCTGAGTGCCAAAGAATTGATGCTTTTGAAATGTGGTGTTGGAGAAGACTGCTGAGAGTCCCTTGGACTGCAAGGAGATCCAACCAGTCCATCCTAAAGGAGATCAGTCTGACTATTCATTGGAAGGACTGATGTTGAAGCTGAAACTCCAATACTTTGGCCACCTGATGCGAATAGCTGACTCATTGGAAAAGACCCCGATGCTGGGAAAGACTGATGGCAAGAGAAGAGGGCAACAGAGGATGACATGGCTGGGTGGCATCACCAACTCAATGGACATGAGTTTGAGCAAACTCCACGAGAAGTTTGTGAAGGACAAGGAAGCCTGGTGTGCTGCAGTCCATGGGGTCTCAAAGAGTCCAACACGACTGAGCAGCTGAACTGAACTGAGAGCTGGTTCACTTTGCTGTACAGTAGAAACTAACACGACATTGTAAAGCTGCTCTATTCCAATAAAAACTAATTAAAACAAAACAACAAAAAGAAAATAGAGTTAAAATAAATAAAGTATAACCTAAGCTAAGTCACTTCAGTCGTGTCCGACTCTGTGCAACCCAGCCCACCAGGCTCCCCCGTCCCTGGGATTCTCCAGGCAGGAACACTGGAGTGGGTTGACATTTCCTTCTCCAATGCACGAAAGTGAAAAGTGGAAGTGAAGTCGCTCAGTCGTGTCTGACCCTCAGCGACCGCATGGACTGCAGCCCTCCAGGCTCCTCCGTCCATGGGATTTTCCAGGCAAGAGTACTGGAGTGGGGTGCCATTGCCTTCAAACAAAGTATATTTTGTAAAAAAAAAAAAAAAAAAAAAAGAAGAGGAAGAAGATTCAGTTCATGAGCCTGAGAAGGCCAGTGTGTCGATAGGGAAGCTCTGTTCAGGGAGCACAGCCTACATTCTTTGCCCGTCCAGCCCTCCCAGGAACAGCATGCACAGAGCTTATTTCTGTCTGACAACTCAGCAAGTTAGCATCTGGTTGTCAAGGCACTAGTGGAGGAGGGGCTGAGCAGGATGAAGCCATCCAGCACCAAGGGTTATTAGCATCAGCGTCTTGGGAGGGAGAGGGGAAGAACCCTGTAAAAGCACATGAGAGGCTCCATCTTGGCATGGGAGGCAGCTGGAAATTCTGATTTCCCCAGGCCAGGCTGCTGAAGCACAGCCCAGGCTGTGGTCGTTTATATTCCCCCAACAGTCTTGTTTACACAGCCTGCCTGGATGCAAATCAGCCTGTGGTTGCAGTGGAGGCAGTGAGGTGTGTAGCTGGCGAGGACTGGGGGATTGGTTTTGCTCATGTAGTGTTAACACGGATACACATGACTGCTTACACTCCTGCAGCCCCAGGGGGGGATGAGAACGCGCAGTCCCCGGGACCCTTGACCCGTCCTTTGCCTGAGAGAGACAACAGAAGGAGCGGGCTGAACTTTGACTCTTGCCAGCCCTTCCTTCACGATCCGCCCCTGAGCTTCTTTTCCACCCCCATCGCCCACCACATCTTTTATCCTCCCAGGCTGCCAGCATGCTGTGGTCCAGTCCCTCCTGGCTCTGAATACATCATGCCCCTGCATGCTTGCTGCTCTAGCTCAGGCTGTTTCCTCTGCTCACAGTGCCCTTTGCCCTTTCTCTGAATCCCTCTCTCTCTTTTATCCCAAAGTGTATTATATGTACAACTGATGGGGCATCAGATGGCTTTAGATAGTACACAGACAGAACTTTTATTTTATGCAATATATGTTACCTTAAGTCTGAGGCACTCTGAACAGAGACGCTGCATATGTAATAGTAGAGGTAGAGTGTAGACGGGGCCAGTATCTTGACGACCATGTAGAGATCACTGTCATTGGGGAAACACTGTTATCTATCAGACATGGTCTGCCTCTTATCACATGGGAGACATGATGGGAATTATTTTGCTCTAAGGCACCTTCCTTAAGCTCTAAAGTTCACACCTACTGCTTATTCAACCTTTCTTCATTCTGCCATCTGTCCATCCTCTATTTCATGACCTCACGGTCCCTGAAAGCTGTAGCCTTCAGAACTGGTTTGTTTTTTATTTTTTTCCAATCTGAAATACTGCCATCACCAGTGGAATACACCAATGTCCGAGGAAAACTCTCCAAACTCTCCAAAAAACCAGCCTCCTCCATTCCTGCATCCCTCCCCCGTTTCTCCTTTCTCTCTAAATCCTGGCACCCTTTAATCTCTTCTCCATTGCTGTAATTTTGTCCGTTTGTATAATATAAATAAAATCATGCAATATATAATCTTGCAAGATTGGCTTCTGTTGCAGAGCACAATTCCCTCAAGATCTATCCAAGATGTTTTGTGAACCAGTAGTATTTCCTTTTCAATGCTGAATAGTAGTCTGTGATACGGCAATAACAGAGTTCTCTTGTTTGTTTTTTTTGTTCTGTTTGTAATCATTCATCTGCTGAAGGACATTTGAATTGTTTCCAGGTTTGAACTATTATTAATATTTAATAATACTAAGAATAAAACTGCCATGAACATTTAT
Source organism: Neotragus pygmaeus (assembly GCA_006410875.1). Classification (NCBI taxonomy): domain Eukaryota; kingdom Metazoa; phylum Chordata; class Mammalia; order Artiodactyla; family Bovidae; genus Neotragus; species Neotragus pygmaeus. Next base: position 35,950 of record SJYV01011044.1, on the reverse strand, counting down.
ATACAAGTTTTTGTGTAAAATTAAGTTTACATTTCTCTGAAATAAATATTTAAAATCAATTGGTAGGTCTTGGTAAGGGCATGATTAACTTTATAGGAGAAGGCCATACTTGTTTCCAAAGTGGCTGTACAATTTTCATTCCTACCCTCAAAGTACGTGTGATCTAATTTCTGCACATCCTTGCCAGTATTTGGTGTTATCTCTATTTTTAATTTTAGCTATTCTGATAAGTGTATAGGGATATCTCATTGTGGTTTCAATCTGCATTTCCTTAACAGTGTTGCCGAACATTTTTGCATGTGCTTATTTTCATTCTTCAGTGAAATGTCTATTTATGTGTTTTGCCCATTTTCTAATTGGGTTGTTTTGTTTTAACCGTTTTACTTGGAGAGTTCCTTATATATTCTAGAGAAAATATTCCTGTAGGATATGTGGTTGGCAAATATTTTCTCTCAGCCTATACCTTGTCATTTGAGTCTCTTTGCTGGGTCATTCACAGAACAGTATGTCTCACCACTCATTTAGGCCTTCTGTAAAGTTTTGTAGATGTTATTTACCAAGTCGAGGGCATTGCCCGCTTTTGCTAGCCTTTGAGAGCTTTTATCAGCAATGGGTGTTGGATTTTGTCAAATGTTCTTCTGCATCTAATCGGATTTCTTCTTTACACAGTATGTGTGCGTGCTCCGTCGCTTCAGTCGTGTCTGACTTTCTGCGACCCCGAGGACTGCAGCCCTCCAGGTTCCTCTGCTGATGGGATTCTCCAGGCAAGAACGCCGGAGCGGGCGGCTGTGCCCTCCTCCAGGGGACCTTCCCGACCCAGGGATCCGACCCGCGCCTCTCATGCTCCTGCATTGGCAGGTGGGTTATCACCAGGGCCACCCGGGAAGCCAGTTGATCAAGTATGGATGTATGTAGTCATGAATGCCTTTCTCAAGTCTTTAGACTTAGGTAGAATCTCACTGGAACTGAGACACGGTGATGAATTCGGATCCCTTCCCATCAGGATGGAAATATGAAACAACAGCGCTTAACGTGGGCTTGCGTCACTGTGCTCACTGTTCCCACCCATCTCTCCATCATCTGTTTCCTCTCTCCCTTCGCCACCACCACCACCTAAATAGAAACACTGAGATCTTCCTTTGGGTAGTCATAGCTCATAGCTCCTCATAGCTCAGTTGGTAAAGAATCTACATGCAATGCAGGAGACCCCAGTTCAATTCCCAGGTCAGGAACATCCCCTGGAGAAGGGATAGGCTACCCACTCCAGTGTTCTTGGGCTTCCCTGGTGGCTCAGCTGGTAAAGAAGGCACCTGCAGTGCAGGAGACCTGGGTTCAATTCCTGGGTTGGGACCATCCCCTGGAGAAGGGAAAGACTATCCACTCCAGAATTCTGGCCTGCAGAATTCCATGGACTTAGTTGTGCAGTCACAGAGTCAGAGACGACTGGATGACTTTCACTTCCTGTTTAAAATAGCCAGAAGCTGCTCTGTACACAGGAAACTCAGCCCAGTGCTCGGGGCTGACCTAGAGGGGCGGGATAGAGAGGGAGGGAGGCCCCAGAGGGAAGGGACGGACGAGTACATGTGGCTGACTCACTTCTTTGTGAAGCAGAAACTAAAGCTGGCACAACACCGTAAAGCAATTATACTCCAATAATAAACCAAAAGGCAAAACAACAGTAAAAAGTAAAGTTCTAATAAAGTAAACTCCTCACTGAATTCCTTTCCATACCAAAACCTTATTCATTCATATAAATACATCTTTAGTAACACAGTATGAACTATATTCTACGCTGTATTTCCCTTTTCCCTCTAGCCACCTGAGAACTTGGAATTAAATTCATTATCTGATCCTAGAAAGTATTTTCAATCAATCATTCATTCATTCTATAACAGCAAAACAAAAGCGATAACTGTACATCTCTGTATAAATACAGATATATAGCATAAACAACTTGATAAGCACTGTTTAACAAAATAGGTCAAGTAGAAGCCTGGCAAAAATTTATCCTCTGCTCTTTTTGATGTGTTTAACTTTGTCTTTACATTTATTTTACCTTTTCTTCTCTTTCTTGTATTGGCCACTAAAATACTTATAAGTTTGTAGGACATCAACCTAAATAAACAAAATCACAATATTAGTTATAATAACATAGAAGTAAAAATAGTTTAACCTCAGAAGTCCTAATATGATAGGAGCATATGTGTGGCATTCTACATATATCATTTTATTTTTCAACATTAAGAGCAGCAGTCTCATTAGTCAGAGAAGTCTAAGAATCTGTGCTTCTTCAGAGATAGAGCCAATTCATATTTCTTAGTCAAGTGAGGATGTTAAGTAAATACAGACCAATCGTTAAAAGTGTACTTGATTAGAGGCAGTGTATCGCTGGACTTGTGGGAATATGTATTTCATCACTAAGTGACAACAGGCAGCCCTTCCATACCAGCTGGTTGCCAAGGCCTGTCGGTTCTATTCCGAAATGACTCTCCAGGTGATCTTCAGCGTCACAGCTTTGGTTCATACCCACTGAGCTACTCCTGCAGCTTCTCGAACATAGTCATCACCCCTCCCAGCCCCTGATTGCCACATTCTGTTCCTTTGATCTCTTGCATGCCATTTCCTTCTTCAGTCAACATCTTTGGTTCCTAAGAACCTGAGTTTCTTAGCTTAGCATTTAAAACGCTGTGCAACCAGGCCTACCACGTATACCACCCTCGACTCACCCACCCTCTGTGGACCAGCTGGTAGTCCTTAGCTCTTAAAAGAGAGGAAGAGATGGTTGGGACCCAAGCCCAGAATCTTTTATCTTTGAACATCTGCCTGATGTGATTGCAGATTCCAGAGACAGATGAATCGGAGGCTAAGGGTTCAGGCTGTACTCCAGGGGTTGCACCACCCTCTGCTATATCAGTCTTGGATGCCTATATTTTCCCCTCAGTAAAATAAGGATAATAATAGGACCTAACTTACACGATGTTATTGTGAGGATTAAATCATAAAATGCATATAAAGCCCTAACACAGTGCCTGACACAGGGTTACAGCTCAGCATACTTGTTTGTGTGCCTAGTCACTTCAGTCGTGTCTGACTCTTTGCAGCCATATAGACTGTAGCCCACCGGGCTCCTCTGTCCATCGGGTTCCCCAGCAAGAATACTGGAGTGGGCTCCCCTGCCCTCCTCCAGGGGATCTTCCAAACCCAGGGACTGAACCCACTTCTCCTGCATCTCTTGCATTACGGGCAGATTCTTTCCTCACTGAGCCACCTGGGAAGCCCATAGCTCAGTATACTGCTGCTGCTACTGCTAAGTCACTTCAGTCGTGTCTGACTCTGTGCAACCCCATAGATGGCAGCCCCCCACGCTCCACTGTCCCTGGGATTCTCCAAGCAAGAACACTGGAGTGGGTTGCCATTTCCTTCTCCAATGCATCGAAGTGAAAAGTGAAAGTTAAGTCACTCAGTCATGTCGACTCTTCGCGACTCCATGGACTGCAGCCTACCAGGCTCTCCATCCATGGGGTCTTCCAGGCAAGAGTACTGGAGTGGGTTGTCATTGCCTTCTCCAATCAGCCCTGGGATTTCTTAGGAAGGAATGATGCTAAAGCTGAAACTCCAGTACTTTGGCCACCTCATGCGAAGAGTTGACTCATTTAAAAGACTTTGATGCTGGGAGGGATTGGGGGCAGGAGGAGAAGGGGATGACATAGGATGAGATGGCTGGATGGCATCACTGACTCGATGGACATGAATCTGAGTGAACTCCAGGAGTTGGTGATGGACAGGGAGGCCTGGCATGCTGCAATTTATGGGGTCACAAAGAGTCGGACACGACTGAGTGACTGAACTGAACTGAACTGAACCCAAATAGCTCAGTATACATCCTGTCTCTTATACACATCTCAGGCAGGAACACTGGAGTGGGTTGACANATTTATGGGGTCACAAAGAGTCGGACACGACTGAGTGACTGAACTGAACTGAACTGAACCCAAATAGCTCAGTATACATCAGTACAATTATCCTTCTCTTAGAAGAATTTGCTCCCAGATCCTATGTGGCCTCCTAGTTCTGATGAGCTATGCTGGACCTGATGCATGAAAGTTGAAATCTGCTAAGATATTAACTCAAAGCTGACTCAAATCCATCCTTGAGCCCTTTCCCCAAGCCACACCCTAATCCTGACCCTTGACATCCTACCATTCAGACGGTACTGGGAGGCATAGAAAGTTAAGCCTGAGGAAAATCACCCCCAGTAGGTAAAGCTGTTTGATGGTGCTGAGTTCTCTCAACTTTTGCTAGTCTGTAAAGCTTCTGATTTTCTCTGACAAATCTGAGCAAGAGTCTTGCTGGGTAAAGTATTCTTGACTGTAGGGTCTTCTTTTTCATCACTCCATGCCGTTCCCCGTCCCCTTCTGGCTTGTAGAGTTTCTGTTGAGAAATCAGCTGATAATCTTATGGGAGTTCCTTTGTATGTTATTTGTTGTTTTTCCCTGTTGCTTTTAATATTTTGTCATGTAACTTTTGTCAGTTTGATTATGATATGTCTTGTATTTCTCCTTGGGTTTATCCTGCCTGGGACTCTCTGTTTCCTGAACTTGGTTGACTACTTCTTTCCCATGTTAGGAAATTTTCATCTATTATATCTCCAAATATTTAAAAAAAGGATAGAAATGCACTTATTTACAAAATGGAAAAAGATCCACAGATTTCAAAAACCCATGGTTACCAAAGGGGAAATGTGGTGGAGAGGGATAAATTAGGAGCTTGGGTTAGCATACACCTACTACTTTATATAAAATAGATAACAAGGACCTATTGTATAGCTCAATATTCTGTAATAATCTACATGAGTAAAGAATCTGAAAAAATGAATATATGCTTGTGTATAACTGAATCACTTTGCTGTCCACCTGAAAGTAACACACCGTTGTATCAACTATACGCCCATAAAAGTTAACATGACAAAACCAAAAGATGAGATGTGCCTGAACGGTGCTCAGCAAAACAGACCCCTGCTGGCTCGGACAGTGGGGAATCTGTCTGCAGTCCTGGAGACCGGGGTGCAGTCGCTGGACTGGGCAAGTCTCCTGAAGGAGGGAATGGCTACCCACTCGGGTATTCTTGCCTAGAGAATTCCATGGACAGACGAGCCTGGGGTCACATAGAGTCTGACATGACTGAGCGACTAACACGTAACACACTGGTCTCACAGCACACAAAACGATGTGGGAGGAGACAGAGAAACATAGAAAACAAAGAAGGGAAAAGTGGGAAATGTGCTGTAAATGAGCTTATCAAACTGTCACGAGAAGAACAGTGGGGAGGAGAGAGCCTGCGCTGAGTGGAGGTTATCAGGTTAGGCCTCACTGAGGAGTACTATTTAAACTGAGACTTGAAAGGCAAGTAAAGTTAGAGGGGTCACAGAAGGCAAGGGTTTCAAGCAGAGAAAAGAGCGTGTGCAGAAGTCCTGAGGATGGAGCAAGAAAGAGGACCGATGAGGCTAGAACGTGGTGGGCAGAAAGCTCTGCTGAAAAGGACCCTGGGGCGGGGCGGGGAGGCCCGAGAAGGAGGAGATATGCAAATGCACATAGCTGATGCACTTCGCTGTAAAGCAGAACCTAAGACAACACTGTAAAACAATTACACTCCGATCTAAAAGAAAAAAGAAAAGAAAAGGATCCTGGGGCAGGAAGCAGGGAGAGATTCCCTATTCACATGCAAGATGCAACCTGAACGTAGTTCCTGTGAGGCTTCCCAGGCTCCCACCGCTTCAGGGCTTGCGGCGCCTCTTCTGTGGTCCATAGGCGTGCGCGCTCAGTTGTGTCTGAATCTTTGCAACCCCATGGGCTGTAACCTGGGCTTCCCTTGTGACTCACCTGGTAAAGAATCCACCTGCAGTGGGGGAGACCTGGGTTCGATCCCTGGGTTGGGAAGATCTCCTGGAGAAGGGAAAGGCTACCCACTCCAGGATTCTGGCCTGGAGAATTCCATGGACTGTATAGTCGGCAGGGTTGCAAAGAGTCAGACACAACTTTCACTTTTCCACTTTCNGTGACTCACCTGGTAAAGAATCCACCTGCAGTGGGGGAGACCTGGGTTCGATCCCTGGGTTGGGAAGATCTCCTGGAGAAGGGAAAGGCTACCCACTCCAGGATTCTGGCCTGGAGAATTCCATGGACTGTATAGTCGGCAGGGTTGCAAAGAGTCAGACACAACTTTCACTTTTCCACTTTCTTTCAATCTGTAACTCACCAGGCTCCTCTGTCCATGGGATTCTCCAGGCGAGAATACTAGAGTAAGTTGCCATTTCCTCCTCCAAGGGATCTTCCTGACCCAGGGATCGAACCTGCATCTCTTGTATCTCCTGCACTGGCAGGCAGACGCTTCACCACTGTGCCACCTGGGAAGCCTTCTATGGTTCATATCTCAGTTCTGTTTGTTTTCTGGAGTATAGGACACTGTTGTGCATCTCTGCCTCCTTGTTACTAGAGACTGAAAGCTAGGAATTAACCTGCCTCCTCTGCTCCCTCTTACATAATGCCCAGGACAGAATGACTGTTCAGTGTATGGCCTCTGCATTTCTTTGTGAGATAAAATATTCAAGTCCAAATGACTTAGAACATAGAGAGATTTTCTAAATTGTGTAGATCAGAGCTTTTGCCACTCTAACAGGGTGAAATGTGTCCCATGTTTCCTTGTAACTGCCCATGGCTCCCTGTTCTTCTGTTTTATTTCCAGCTGTGTTGCCTAATTAATTCCTTATTAACATTTTTCAATCTGAGATGCTACTAATAAGCACCACACCACAAATTACTTGATTCCAAGATGGCCATTTTTATAGGAGGAAGCCACTGAAAGCAGTGAAGGTTGACAAATAATGAATGACCCTAGAACATTTAGAAGCTAGTAATTCTTTAAAAACAAAATATGGATCATAAGATGGATGGAATCACCTTGGATCATCAGCCTTGGGTATCTTTCTACAAAGAAATTCTGGTGAATATTAAAACCATTTTCCCCAGTCACTGAGTCTGGTAAAAAGATAGCCATGGTGTCTCTAGCCAATACTGGAACATTTCTCTAACTAGCCATCAGCCTTGCCTGAATACTCCCACTAGCCACTGGGAGTGGCAGTCTTTGGAAAAGATAAATTTTAATTCTGAAATGTCAAGGGTCAGAATATGGGATAAGAATGGCAAAGCCAATAGAGTACTGTAAAGTAAAATAAAGTAAAAAAAAAAAAATTTTTTTAAAAAAAAGAAGAACACACTTCCCCGGTGTTTATTAACCCCTGGTGTAACACTTGATGGCTTCCCAGGTGGTGCTAGTAAAGAATCCTCTTGCCAGTGCAAGAGACATTTCAGACATGGGTTTGATCCCTGGGTAAGGAAGATCCCCTGGAGGAGGGCATGGCAACCCACTCCAGTGTTCTTCCCTGGAGACTCTTATGGAAAGAGGCGCTTTGTGGGCTACAGTCCATAGGGTTGCAGAGTCGGACACAACTGAAGTGACAAAGCGCACACCAGTATAACATGTGGTATACACGGATGTTTCACATCAGTGAGTGATCTGTGGTCCAAGAAATGAGAAAATTCTAATTCACATAAAAACTAGAGTTTCTTTTCTCGTAAGGCTTGTAGGAGCCTTTGCTATCCCACGATGTATTATGAGTTACGCAGATAGGGATAAGTATTCCACATTTCACAAATACGTTTGAACCATGCATTATTTTTCCAGTGTCTGTAGATCTATCACAATGACTCATAAGAGCAATTGGAGAAATCACAGGGTCTGAGTATTTTAATCCCTAAAATAACCACATGAAGTGGAAACATCACAGGCTTTGGATTAGAAGGCCTGGGTTCAAGTCCCTGATGAGCCATTTAAAAATATCCCTTCAGGGTGTCACTTACCCTTGAAGCCTCAATTTCTTTACCTGTAAAGGAAATTGAAATCATCAGTTCCAATTTCACTGGCTTAATGGGATGATTAAATATGTTAATAGACATTATAGGCCTTTTAAGAGGGGTAAGCACCATGTAATTTTTGTTTTTATTATTAATAAAGTTCAATATCAAGGCTAAGCATCCAGGTGAGAATAATAGCAAGCTTACCAGAGTAGGGAGCTTTAAGGTAGAACCTCGGAAGGAAGCAGGGCAGTGTTAGGGCTGTGAGCAGCTGGGCTTGTGTGCAGGATTCATTGTCAGAACGACAGAGGGCTCTGCCTGGGGCTATAGCTCTCCTAGACACGGGATTCCTCTGCCGGGCTGTGACCTAAGGTAGCCCACCCCAACCTTCTGGGTTTACTCTTCTGGCCATAACAGAAGATGAGATTTATCTACCAAGGAACTCTCATGGCTCATATGGAAGGTTAAATCTGTCTAAAAGAACACAAAATATGTAAGNTCTGCCGGGCTGTGACCTAAGGTAGCCCACCCCAACCTTCTGGGTTTACTCTTCTGGCCATAACAGAAGATGAGATTTATCTACCAAGGAACTCTCATGGCTCATATGGAAGGTTAAATCTGTCTAAAAGAACACAAAATATGTAAGGCCAGTCAGGAACCTTGAATCTGGTGAGCTACTTTTCCAGACCAGGTATTTGGACCTCTGGCCGTATCTGTCACTAGCATACCTGCTTTCCTTGAAGTCTTTGCTATGAGGATTGCAAGAAAGATTGCTTCTTCCTCTGCCTCGTCTTGACTCTCCAGATGCTTTTCCCCTTTTCTCTTTTTAACTCAGAAAATTCTACTCTCCTGCCTCTATCTTGGCCTCATGGATACTTGAATTGCTGCTTGTATGTCAGTCTCATCAAAAAAAGGAAATATATACCCACCTGAGTGCAGAGTTCCAAAGAAAAGCAGAGAGATAAGAAAGACTTCCTCGGTGATCAATGCAATGAAAGACAGGGAAACAACAGAATCGGAAAGACTGGAGATCTCTTCAAGAAAATTAGAGATACCAAGGGAACATGTCATGCAAAGATGGGCTTGATAAAGGACAGAAATGGTATGGACCTAACAGAAGCAGAAGATATTAAGAAGAGGTGGCAAGGATACACAGGACTATTCAAAAAAAGATGTTCATGACCCAGATAACCATGATGGGGTGATCACTCACCTAGAGCCAGACATCCTAGAATGTGAAGGGAAGTGGGCCATAGGAAGCATCACTACAAACAAAGCTAGTAGAGGTGATGGAATTCCAGTAGAGCTATTTCAAATCCTGAAAGATGATGCTGTGAAAGTGCTCCACTCAATATGTCAGCAAATTTGGAAAACTCAGCAGTGGCCACAGGACTGGAAAAGGTCAGTTTTCATTCCAATCCCAA
>SJYV01011044.1:0-25038 GCA_006410875.1 Neotragus pygmaeus | reverse complement strand
CAGTGGCCACAGGACTGGAAAAGGTCAGTTTTCATTCCAATCCCAAAGAAAGGCAATGCCAAGGAATGCTCATACTACCACACAATTGCACTCATCTCACATGCTAGCAAAGTAATGTGCTCAAATTCTCCAAGCCAGGCTTCAGCAGTACATGAATCATGAATTTCCAGGTGTTCAAGCTGGATTTAGAAAAGGCAGAGAAACCAGACATCAAATCGTCAACATCTGTTGGATCATCAAAAAAGCAAGAGAGTTCCAGAAAAACATCTATTTCTGCTTTATTGACTATGCTAACGCCTTTGACTGTGTGGAACACAACAAACTGTGGAAAATTCTTCAAGAGAGACCACCTGACCTGCCTCCTGATAAATCTGTATGCATGTCAAGAAGCAACAGTTAGAACTGGACATGGAAATACAGACTGCTTCCAAGTTGGGAAAGGAGTACATCAAGGGTGTATATTGTCACCCTGCTTATTTAACTTATATGCAGAATACATCATGCAAAATGCTGGGCCGAATGAGGCACAAGCTGGAATCCAGATTGCTGGGAGAAATATCAATAACCTCAGGTATGCAGATGACACCACTCTTAAGCAGAAAGTGAAGAAGAACTGAAGAGCCTCTTGATGAAAGAGAAAGAGGAGAATGAAAAAACTGGCTTAAAGCTCAACATTCAGAAAATGAAGATCATGGCATCCGGTCCCATCACTTAATGGAAAATAGATGGGGAAACAATGGAAACAGTGACAGACTTTATTTTGGGAGCTCCAAAATCACTGCAGATGGTGTTTGCAGCCATGAAATTAAAAGATGCTTACTCCTTGGAAGGAGAGTTTTGACCAACCTAGATAGCATATTAAAAAGCAGATACATTACTTTGCTAACAAAGGTCCGTCTAGTCAAGGCTATGGTTTTTCCAGTAGTCATGTATGGATGCGAGAGTTGAACTATAAAGAAAGCTGAGCACCAAAGAATTTATGCTTTGTAACTGTGGTGTTGGAGAGACTCTTGAGAGTCCCTTGAACTTCAAGGAGATCCAACCAGTCCATCCTAAAGGAAATTAGTCTTGAATATTCATTGGAAGGACTGATGCTGAAGCTGAAGCTCCAATACTTTTGCCTCCTGATGCCAAGAGCTGACTCATTGGAAAAGACCCTGAAGCTGGGAAAAATTGAAGGCTGGAGGAGAAGGGGATGACAGAGGATGTGATGTTTGGATGGCATCACCAACTTGATGGACATGAGTTTGAGTAAACTGCGAGTTGGTGGTGGACAGGGAAGCCTGGTGTGCTGCAGTCCATGGGGTCTCAAAGAGTGAGACTCGACTGAGCGACTGAACTGAACTGAACTGGTATCAGTCTCAACCTTGGTTAAGCCACCCAGGATAGCAACAATGCCTCCCCACTCCTAAAGTCCAATCAGGACATCTAAGTAGTAATCCTTGTCCTGACATGGATCCTGAAAAAAACATCAGGGAAAGTTTGAAATATGCACAGGATTTTAATGCTATTAAGTTTGGATGTGTGTGAAACAGCAGGATCACTGATACAGAGCTTCAGGTATACTGAGTAGGTCCTGCCAAACAGATAAAGAAATTCTTGCTATGTTCTCTTTATAGACAACAATAAAAGGCATAGTGTGGAAATCGTTTACCAACGCCTAAGTTTATATACTGTCTTCTGTGACGTCAGAGCTAGGGTCTCTAGAAACTACATTTCCCGACTCCTTTGCCAACTCCCTGGCTTTTTGCTAAGATCTGACCAAGGGCTTCCCAGGTGGCTCCAGGGGTAAAGAACCGGCCTGTCAGTGCAGGAGACACAGAGATGTGGGTTTGATCCCCGAGTTGGGAAGATCGCCCTGGAGGAGGAGATGGCAGCCTACTGCGGGACTCTTGCCTGGAGAATCCCACGGACGGAGGAGCCTGGTGGGCGTGGGGTCCGTGAGTGGCCAGGAGGGACAGGCCTGCGCGCCGCAGCGCGCGGGTGCGGAGGGAGGCTGGGGGGACGGCTGGGAGGACGGCGAGGAGCGGGCCGACTCTTCTGTCCCGTCGCCACAGTGACTGCAGTGGGAGCTGCTCCGGCGTCAGGCTTCTTTCTCCCCTTCCGGGGGGTCGTATCGGGCCTTTTCAGAGCGCGTCTGGCTCTTCGACCTTCAGAGGTCTGACCAGCCGCTCCACTGCCTGGTTACGCGGACGTATCGCTTCGGTTCCGCGTCCCTAAGCTTAGCAGCCTCTCCACCCCGGTGCTCCGGCCCGGAGACTCCCGGGCCTGGGGGCCTGGTGGGCTGCCTCTCTGGGCTCGCACAGAGTCGGACGCGACTGAAGCGGCTCAGCAGCAGCGCAACATGTGTCGTCTCTGAAACAGTCTTAGTGGTTCCCTGTTTTCCCGTGTAGCTCTAAATCTGGCAGAACTGATCTCCCGTGTTAGACAGCCTTTGTTGAAAGACACAGTGCGTTTCCTGCTTTGCTGACCAGATCTTGACTGATAAAGTGTATCAGAACCTTCAAGCCGTAAGTCAATACCCACGGCTATAGGAGTGTACAATTTAACCCTTGGTGCTTTTTAAACATTTTTATAGTCATGCACTCATTTTGGAAATAAGATGAATGTAATGGACCCTCCCCTTAGAAACCAAATATTCACAAAATTCTGAATGCAGTACCAACAAGTTTATAGATTCTGTCAAGTGCTCCCCATTAATTTCCAGATAACACCCAATCTAAAGATATATAAAGGTTTTCAAGAAGGTCATTACAATTTAAAAAATGGCCGTCTTTCATTTTCAGGGTAACATTTCTTTAGGCATGTACCAAAACTTCCCTATTTAAGAAACAATATAAGGACCTTCACAGCTGTCCCAACAGTGGCTTCATATTTTGATTGACCGCCTTGCTCAATCTTATTCGTTCTTCATACAAGTATATAGGTAAGTCATATAAAATGTTATTTTATTTTACAGTTTATAAAATTCTAAGAAATGTTAAGTGAGCTACTCATACTTATAAAATTAGGAATGATTGAGCCAGTGTTTGAATTTTTTTAAAAGCCTGCATCCTAGCCCAAAGATTTTTCCTCCTTTATCTTGAGGAAGAGAGACAACAGTTGAGGAAAAAAGCAAGAAATCTGCAGCTCTAGAAAACTGTATTGCCACAAATAAATAAGCACATAGATAAACCTCTATTACAGATTTTCAAGTCTTGCTGCATATATTCTGGTGTCAATAGAAGGTCTTAAGGATACTGGTCTATAATCCTGAAATTAGACCTAAACTAGGTTCTCCATAGGAAGATCCAAACTTAGAAGAATGGGTAGATTTTTAGGAAAGGGGATTCCATCACGCTATTTATTTTTTAAGGCATGGGCTTTGAAATCAAATAGATCTAATTCAAATCAAGGTACTGTTGTTTATCAGCTGTGTTTCCTTATGCAAATGATTCAACATCTTAGTCTTCAGTTTTCTAGTTCTGTAAAATCGGTACAGTAATATTTAATGACAATTAATACTAAAAGATGAAAAAACTGTGAAAACATTCAGCATGGTGCTGGAGACACAAGAGGTTCTCAGAACCCACCTCTCTTTCTCTGCCTATGCTTTCAAAATCATTCCAGTGATCATTTGGGGGTGGGGCAAGATTCAGTATGCTTGCCTGCTAAGTTGCTTCAGTCGTGACCTACTCTTTGTGATCCCATGGAGCCTGCAAGGCCTCTCTGTTTATAGGATTCTCTAGGCAAGAATACTGGAGTATGTTGCCTTGCCCTCCTCCAAGGGATCTTCCCAACTCAGAGATCGAACCTGGGTCTCCTGCATCGCAGATGGATTCTTTACCACCGAGCCATCTGAGAAGCCCCATGATTCAGCATTTCCTCACATCAATAATCGTCTCTGCAGCTCCAAACTCTACCCTGTTGTTTCTTTATCAAAGCAGATGGGTAATTCTCTCAGTGCGTAGTCGTCATAAAGCAGACTGTACTCTGTATTTTACTTTCTTTCTTTCTTTGTTCTGCTGGTAACACTGGAGCCTCTTCCAGGGGAGTGACTAACGCAACTCAGCTGAAGCACTTGCAAAATGTTTTTGTTTCTCTGATGAGACTCTTATGCAGCTTCTTGTTCCCACCCCCTTTACAAGAACCGCCAAGGGGCCATCCTTAATGGAGACCCTGTGGATAACACTGCTCTGTCAGGAGATTCTTTCAAGCACTTCACAAATAACACAGGACTGGGTGAACAGCTCAGCTTTTCCAGGTCATTAAACCTTGCTTAACTATTTTTCAAATGTTTTGGCATCAATGAAAAAAATCCCAAATGCTTTTGGGGCCAAGGACTGGTTCCATTAATATTTCACACTCTGAATGTTTTAGGGATTCATTTATTCTGAAGTCAGCTGTCAACTCTTCTCTAAGAGATTTTTGCTGCCCCAGGAGCTCTCCCAAGTTCTCTGTGAAAATTGCTAAATTTTCTCATCCATCCTCTGCCTATCTCCTAGCCTCAGACACTATGGATGACCCCAGGAGCTGGATGTCTGCACTTAAGCATGAAAAAAGGACCCTCACAGCATCAGTAGCTCATGGTAAGATTGCTTAGAATATTGTTGAGATGTTTATAAATGAGATATTTATAAATGGAATTGTGAATTCTGTGTGATTTTCCGGGATGAGGCGATGGGATAAATCAACTATTTCCCTAATAAGATTGTTATCTTTATGTAGAGATGTATCCTTTTAATACCAGCAAGACTTTGGATCCTAGCCCAGAAGATCCTACTTCTGAGAGCTCCCCAGATCAAGCAAGTCTAAAAGATGAAAGCATGGGGTTCTGGCCAAGGTGATCATTTCATGGGTCTTTGAGAGGAAAGCTTCTTTGTTCCCCTTGAGGATATAATTTGTACTCTTACTGCATGCGGGCTCTCTGCGTGTAGGCTAATTTTTGGCTCATGTATCATACGTAAGGACTGCTCAGAAAATAATTTTCAAATAAAAGTGCCCACTTACATATGGAATATTTCTCAATCAGTTTGTTCAGCCTCAGTGAGTAATCACCTTGAGGAAAACTGAAGCAGAGGGCTCAAACCTTCTAATTTCTCTTGTACCTTCCCCTTAAAGAGGAAAATAGTTTTACACACATACACACAAACACACACCTTTCTAGGGGACCTCAGTAAACCAGCACCCAACTTTCATCATCTCTCAAATTCCTTAACCCAGTAGGAAAACACCTGTCTTCAGAAAGCTGATCAAGATTAATGCTGGTATAAACAGTGGTAGGGTAATAAGAAAACACTTCTGAAGAGAGCAATATCCGTCCTCAAACTGTGTAACATGAAAGCTGCAAACCAAGAAAACACTGCAGGAGAAACCAGAAGTTCAGTTCAGTTCAGTCGCTCAGTCGTGTCCAACTCTTTGCAACCCCACGAAGCGCAGCACCAGGCCTTCCTGCCCATCACCAACTCCCAGAGTTCACCCAAACCCATGTCCACTGAGTCAGTGATGCCATCCAACCATCTCATCCTCCGTCAATCCCTTCTCCTCCTGCCTTCAATGTTTCCCAGCATCTTTTCAAGTGAGTCAGCTCTTCTCACGAGGTGGCCAAAGTATTGGAGTTTCAGCTTCAACATCAGTCCTTCCAATGAACACCCAAGACTGATCTCCTTTAAGATGGACTGGTTGGATCTCCTTCCAATCCAAGGGACTCTCAAGAGTCTTCTCCAACACCACAGTTCAAAAGCATCAATTCTTCTGCGCTCAGCTTTCTGTATAGTCCATCTCTCACATTCATACATGACTACTGGAAAAACCATAGCCTTGACTAGATGGACCTTTGTTGGCAAAGTAATGTCTCTGCTTTTCAATATGCTATTTAGGTTGGTCATAACTTTCCTTCCAAGGAGTAAGCATCTTTTAGTTTCATGGCTGCAATCACCATCTGCAGTGATTTTGGAGCCTCCCAAAATAAAGTCAGAGACCAGAAGACCTGGATTCTAGTTTCAGTTCCATTGTTTGCTAGCTGTGTGACCTTGAATATGTCACTAAACCTCACTGAGTTGTGGAATTCTCGTGAGGAAAATGAGAAAGTTATTTCTAAACCAAAATTGATGTTGGATCTTTAGAAAAGCTTTGGAATTTGGAAAGTAAGCTACACTAATAATAATGTGACACAGTTCAGACAGATCGTTTTATTCCCATTTGACAGACTGAAGAAACCCAAACTCAGAAAGATAAAAAATTATTTTTAATGATTCAAAAACATCAAGAACCAGAACTGAGGCGTGTAACCACATATCTTGAGTTTCTTTTGAATTTTGCATTGTAGCATGCCATCTTTCTCCCACAAAGGAAACAAATTAACTGCAGTGTGAATCTCCCATTTTTGTAAGTTATTGACTTTGATTTTTATTGTGATAAGAATATTTAATGTGAAATCTGCTCTCAACAAAATTGTAAGTATTGACTATAGGAATAGCATTGCCCTGAAGATCTCTGTTGCTGTTGTTCAGTTGCCAAGTTGTGTCTGCCTCTTTGCTACCCCATGGACCACAGCACTCCAGGCACTTCTGCCCTCAACTATCTCCCAGCTGCTGCTGCTAAGTCACTTCAGTCTTGTCCGACTCTGTGCGATCCCATAGGTGGCAGCCCACCAGGCTCCCCCGTCCCTGGGATTCTCCAGGCAAGGACACTGGAGTGGGTTGCCATTTCCTTCTCCAGTGCATGAAAGTGAAAAGTGGAAGTGAAGTCGCTCAGTCATGTCCAACTCTTCTTTGACCCCATGAATTGCAGCCTACCAGGCTCCTCCATCCATGGGATTTTCCAGGCAAGAGTACTGGAGTGGGTTGCCATTTCCTTCTCCAACTATCTCCCAGAGTTTGCTCAAATTCATATTCATTGAGTTCATGGTGTTATCTAACCATCTTATTCTCTGCCACCTTCTTCTTACACCTTCAGTGTTTCCTAGCCTTAGAGTCTTTTCCAGTGAATTGGCTCTTCACATCAGGCGGCCAAAGTATTGGAGCTTCACCTTCAGGATCAGTCCTTCCAGTGAATACTCAGGGTTGATTTCCTTTAGGATGGACTGGTTGGATCTCCTTGCAGTCCGTGGGACTCTCAAGAGTCTTCTCCAGCACCACAACCTGAAAGCGTCGATTCTTCAGCACTCAGCCTTCTTTAGGGCCAAACCTTCGTATCTGTACATGACTCCTGGGAAAACCACAGGCAAAGGCAGGCACTTTGCAGGCAAAGTGATATCTTTGCTTTTCTATGCATTGCCTTAGTTTGCTTTCCTTCCAAGGAGCAAATATCTCTTAGTTTTGTGGCTGCCGTCACTGTCCACGGCAATCTTGGAGCCCAAGAAAACAAACTCTGTCCCTGGCACCACCTTTTCCCCTTCTATTTGCCATGAAGTGATGAGATCAGATGCCATGATCTTAGTTTTTTGAATGTTGAGTTTCCTTTTTCACTTTCCTCTTTCACCCTCATCCAGAGGCTCTTTACAGCTGATCTCTAGAACTTATTTAACTTGCATAACCCAAAACTTTGCCTCTGTTGAATAGAAACTCATTTCTCCCCACCACACCCTGGCAGCCTCCATTCTCTGAGTCTATGAATCCACTAGCTATGTCATGAGAGTAGAATCAGGACGTGTTTGTCCTTTCATGACTGGCTTTTTTTGCAGCATAATGTCCTCAAGGTTCATCCATGTTATCACATATGGTAAGATTTCCCTCTTAATTTTTACCCAACATTGGTTTATCTATTCTTTATTTCATTTATCTCTGCTCTAGTTTTATTATTTCCTTCCTGTACTAATTTTGGCTTAGTATTTTTTTTTCTTTTTCTAATGCTTCAAGCTGTAAAGTTAGGTTGTTTATTTGAAAATTCTCTTCTTTTTCAACATAGGCCTTTATTGCCATAAACATCTATCTTAGCACTGTTTTTGCATTATCCTCTAGGCTTCGGTGTTTTATATTTTCATTTTTGGTGTTTGTCTCAATATATTTTCAAATATTCTTTTTGATTTCTCTTTTGATGCACTGGTTCTTCAGAAATGCGTTATTTGATTTCCACATATTTTTGAATTTAATTTCCACAGATTTATAAATTTCCCAATTTCTCTTCTGATGCTGGTTTCTAATTTCATCCCATTCTAGACAAAAATGTCACTTGATATGATTTCCACCTTCTTAAATTTGTTAAGACCCATTTTGTTACTTAATATGTTATCTGTCCTTGAGAATGCTCTTTATACACTTGAAAAGGGATGTATAGTCTGTTGCCGTTGGGTGCAGTGTTCTATACACACCTGTCAGGTCCATTTAGTCTATAGTGCTGTTCAAGTTCACTGTTCCCTGATTAATTTGCTGTCTGGATGTTTTATCCACTATTGAAAGTGCAACATTAAAGTCTTCTACTATCAATGTATTGCTGTCCATTTCTCCTTTTGGTTTTGTCAGTATTTGCTTATATATTTAGGAACTCTGATATTGGGTACATATATACTTTCATTGTCATATTTTCTGGGTGAATTGACCATTTTATTATTATATAGTGTCCTTTTTGGCGCTTGCAAAATTATTGTCAACTTAAAATAAGCTATTATAACTGCTGCTGCTGCTGCTGCTGCTACTGCTAAGTCACTTCAGTCGTGCCGACTCTAGCGACCCCATGGACTGCAGCCCACCAGGCTCCCCGTCCCTGGGATTCTCCAGGCAAGAGCACTGGGGTGGGTGCCATTGCCTTTTCCAGTGCATGAGAGTGAAGAGTGAAGTGAAGCTGCTCAGCCGGACCAACTCTTATAACTGCAAGATGCTTTATATAAGCCCCACGGTGACCACAAAAAAAGAAAAAAGAAAAAGAAAAAAACCTGTAGAAGGCACACAAAAGAAAAAGAGAAAGAATTAAAGTATATCAATACAAAAAGTCAATAAAACGCAAATAAAGACACAAGAGAGGAAGAAAGGACAAAAGAACTACAGGGAAAATAGAGAACTGTCAACAAAATGGAGACAGTTAGTTCCCTATCAATAATTACTGTGACTGAATGGATTTTTTTTTTTTTTAAGACTCAACTAAATGCTGTTTATAAGAGACTTGCTTTGGATTTAAGAACACACATAGATTGAAAGTAAAATAGTAGAAAAAGACATTTCTTGCAAATGGTAACCAAAGAAAGCAAAGATAGCCATATTTATATCAAGTAAGACAGACCCTAAGTTAAAAATTGTCACAGTTTCCTTATTGATGCCTCCCTTGCGAGAGATTCGCATATGCTAAGAAATACAACAGAGTATCTCCGTTGCTTCAGGCAGATAAAAGCTTTGGGAACTTTGTGTCTACCTTTTCATCTCAGCATGGCTATAAAAAAGAGTATCTGTTCACGCAGGTGTTACTCTTTAAGCAGGTCTTTTTGGCACAACCAATCGAGATTT
The DNA here is from genome assembly GCA_006410875.1 of Neotragus pygmaeus. Lineage (NCBI taxonomy): Eukaryota > Metazoa > Chordata > Mammalia > Artiodactyla > Bovidae > Neotragus > Neotragus pygmaeus. The sequence continues at coordinate 15,622 of SJYV01011044.1, read as the reverse complement.
GGCAGCTGCAAGCTTAGGGATAAACCATGACATGAGGATGTGGGGGGAACTAAAGATGCCATGAAAAGAGGGGTAAACCTTATGCATGAGCTGAGACATAAGAACAGGATCAGGGGTGGGCTCATGACGACTTCCGCTCGTATAAATAAAACCTGAAGGTTTAAAGGTTTCTACTTTAGACCACATCATATTGTCTGCAAACTGATAACATCAAAATAGTCACATCAAAGTGTCCTAGCTTCATTTTTCAGTCCTCTTCTACAGCATGTGGGATTTTATAAGCCTCATAGATTTCACCCCTCTGCTAGTCCCCTTCTGTATATCCCTACACTTTCTCAGAACTGCCCCACACTCTCTAAAGCTTGAGGGCTTGACCTGGACATTCTGTGTCTCTGCTCCTTTTTGTTTGTTTGGTTGGTTTTTTTCCGGGATGCCTTGCAAAATCCATCCCATTTATCTCTATTTTCCCCATCCCCTGATCTCTTCACTTATTCCCAAGTATCCTTATTAATTCTTACATGAAGAGAGCTGCACAATATATATGCTTCAGAAAAATCAGTGTAGTCTGCGCACACAGTAGGCAGTCAGCTGGTAACTGAATTAAAACGAGACCGAAGTGAATTGCAAGATGACCTCTCTAAGAAAACACCTCTGCTTTTGGAACATCTGCCTGGTCTCTCCTGGAGCCCACAGTCCCTTTTGTACCAGAACCGCATACAAACACACACCACGTACTCCATTAGGAGGACACAAGCTGTGCATGAGGGTCTGAGGGAGAGTTATTTCCACAACAAGCGGAACATCAAAATAGTTTCAGAGCCCATTGCAGCAGGAGCTTCAGCTGCAAGATAAAGAACAGGCTAGAAGGATGTGAATGAGAAGAGAAAGAGAACAAATCCACAACGAAGAAAGAAGGGACCCCAGGCTGGGCAGGAGGGCAGGAGAAAGACACAGATGACACCCTGTATCTCCACATCAGAGCAAACCACAGAGGTTGCTGAAGAAAGAAGGCAACTCGCATCCATAAATCAAAATTATAATAGGAGAACGTGTGTTCAAAATGATTAATGCAAATTTGTTTAAAAAAAAAAAAAGGCTGATGTAAGTATTTCTTCCCTCAAAGTAGAAAGTCCAGAAAGGAAGAAACCCAGGACCGGGACTGGTACCACCATGCCCATCAAGTATAAATGGCAGAGAGCCTGGCAGGGGGATCAGAAGAGTAGGAAGTAATAGTGACCAGCTTGGCCTTCCCCATCAAACTGGAGTCCAAACTGCAGCTGTGTGACTTGCGGCAAGTCACTGAGTGTCCCCAACCCCAAACCAAGGGTAAAATGGCTTCCTTGAAGGACCAATAACATAATCAAAAGTCCATCATGCAAAGCCTGAAAACGAATAATCAGTAAAACTAAGGCAAATCTTAAAACGAATGGGGAAACACCTCAGAGCCTTCTGCAGAATAAAGAAAAAAAAAAGTAAACTATTAATCTCCATTCATGAAGCTTTCTGGGTTTTAAAAAGCCTCTTGATAGCTGTTGCTTACAACTGCCTTGTAGGGTGGGAGACACCGGGATTATTGGTGGTGGTGATGCGGGTGAAGAGAACAGAACTGGACCCCACTGAGCTCAGAGGCTGCCCCTGAGACCTGCTGGCTGCCGGCCTTGGGCACCTCCTCACCCGTTCAGTTCCGAATCCATGGAGTGTGAGTATTGATGGTTCTTATGTCGTTAGATTGTTGACAGGATTAACTGAATCAATTCTAACATGCTTAGAATAGTGCATGGAATATATTAGGAGCTCAATGAACATTAACTCTTAGCATTATCTTTCTTGTTTTAAGTGAAAGTGTTAGTTGCTCCATTGTGTCTGACTCTTTGCGATCCCATGGACTGTAGCACGCCAGGCCCGTCAGGCCCCTCTGTCCATGGGATTTTCCAAGCGAGAATACTGGAGTGGGTTGCTTTTTCCTTCTCCATTTCTTAATTATAGAACAGCAAAAGCAACTCAATCTCAGGGAGACTTAGGCATGTGCCCAAGGATTCCCAGGGAAGAAACAGGAATCTGGGCTCTAATTCAGGGCAATAGACCACAAGGTCAAGGAACTGTCTGCAGCAACGCCTCCCTAGACACCCTGCTGATGGCCTGCTGTGGGTAAGACAGGCAAGGTCTGCAGGGCTTAGAGCCTCGCCAAGCTAGCTGCAAGGAAGGTAAGGAGGAGAAATCTGCTGATGGATCCGAAAAGCAGAACTGGGCCAGTGGAGGCATGAAGGTCACTGAGTGTGAGAATGGTGGGCAGGACGTTCCCGAGGGCGTTCCTTCCGCGTGGAACCTGCCCTTCAACTTCCTATCACACTGCACCTGCCTAAATCCTACACATCCTTAGACATAACACCTGGAGTCTCGAAAAACAAAACCAAACCAAGGGGAGATCATGTGTGTGTGCAGGTGTGTCTGTATTCTGTATCTATCGATCCGTGAATCTATGTGTGTATGTTTGTATGTACAGATGAATGTATGTATGTAGGTATGTAATATATATATATGTGAATATCTTTATTTTATGAAGTTGTCTCATGCGTTGTAAAACTGACAATTCCAAAATCCACAGGGCAGGCTGACAGACTAGAAACCCAGGTGGGAGTTGGTGCTGTAGTCTTGAAACAGAGTCTCTTGTTTGGAAACAGTTTTGTCCCTGAGGCCTTCAACCGATGGGTAAGGCCCACCCACATTGCTGAGGGGAAGCTCCTTCACTGAGAGCCAACTGCTGGTAGATGTTAACCACACCTGCAAAATGCCTTCACAGAATCACGTAAATAGATGTGGTTCAATAACTGGGTACTTGAGCCTGATGATGGTGGCACATTCAGTTAACCACAGATGTCAACATAGACATTCCTTCCTGAGCATACCTTCCCTGGCCCCTCAGGCTAGATCAGAGCCGCCTATTGGACTCTGATGGCATCCTGCAGCACTCCTCCAAGGCAGGCACTAAAATAACCCTACGATTATTTGCTTCTGGTATAAGTCCTACTACGGCGGGATTCTCTGGTGGCTCAGCAGTGAAAAATCCAGGAGACACAGGTTTGATCCCTGGATCAGGAGGATCCCTGGAGGATGAAAAGGCAGCCCATTCCAGTATTCTTGCCTGGGAAATGGGCTACAGTCCACAGGGTCACGAAAAGATTCGGACACAACTTAGCGACTGCACAACCACCGCCACCGCTACGGCAGGGACGGTCTCAGTCCTCAGGACTCGTGGAGCCTAGAGCAGCGGCTCCTCTCAGAGCCGATTCACATTTAGCTGCATGCCTGGAAGCTCGGCTTTTTCGAGAATTGTTCTCTAGAGGCCATGATGGCAACTTACGAATGGATGCACGGGTCTCTCTCATTCTAAAACCTCTATTTATTCTCTTTAAACCTGCTCATCACCTCTCAGAAATTTTGTAAAACCGATCTGGAAGAAATATTGTTTCCTTCTTAGAAAAGAGAAATCTGACCAACTGTTTTCTTCCCCACATGGATGGGAAGCTCGGCCTTTGGGGAGTCAATGGAGCGTGATAGGAGGGGTGGTGTCAAAAGTCTGGAGAGAAATGTTCAGACCAGTTTTTTTCCTTCCTATTTTCTTCAGTGCTCGATAACTCCCCTTCATGTATTAATTGCCCGTTTGGTTCCTTTGTTCCTTGAACATTTTTAGATCCTTAGTTCAGAGTAAGTTCCCTTGTTATTAGCATCAGCCAGGCCTGAGTCAGGGTTTAGTGCAAGTTTGGGTGAGTTTAATCCTGGCTTCCTCAGGGAAACAGCTGAATGCTGTTGTGTCTTCAGTGTTTAGGATGGTGGAGCTCCATTCTTCAGGGAGCAGAATTCAGAGATGTGATGGAAGCTCACCAGGCAAAAGGAAGAGACCAGGAGTGAGGACTGTTTAACTGAAGGTAAATTTGTATGAAGTAAGAATTACAGAAAACCTAGGCCAATTTTATTGACTTACCTGTTATCCTGGGGGACAAAGAGAGGGTTTTATTTGGAAAAGTTCCCTAATAAATATGTGGGATGGAAGCTGGGGCCACACACTTGATTATCAGCTGGTACTAAAGTTGAGGAAGAGATCAATTGCTCTTTATAAAAAAGGAGAATCATTGGGTGGGCCAAAACATTTGTTTGGATTTTTATGATTGTGCTTATGGAAAAATCCAAATGAACTTTTTGGCCAACCCAATATTTGAGATTTCCTTGACAATACAGGTGTGCGGAAGACCATGTACATGGTGGAAGGCTGGAAGTTGAGGATGTGGCTTTTCCTCGTCCCCACAACGCATATGCACATATTCACACCCTTGAGACATCAGCAGTGGCTGCCTAATCTACAAGCCCCTGGAGTGAGGAGTACTTGTGATTATTCTAAAAGTCAAAGATGAAGCTAAGCCTCGCATCAGGGCAGACGTGATGCTCAAGAGTCAGTTCTCAACGATGGAGGAGCCCTGAGTCCCAGGTGGCGCTACGGATGTAAGTGCACCAGAAATTCCCAGGTATCTTGGGAAAGGCTTGGGTATCCACAAAATGAAAAATAAATAAATTTATCTGAATCTCAGAGCAGTTGACAACTCGCTAATGAACAGGATAATGTATTTACCTCATTTAATCACCGTCACCACTCCACACAGCACATGATCATCCCCACATTATGGATGATCTGGGACTAGCACTCATGGAGATCAACTCACACAGCTAGTTCGAGACAGACTCAGGGCTCGAACCCAGGCTGCCTGTCCACCAATCCCATCATAAAGATAACTTGCATGCCATGCCTGTGGTTGTCCTGGGTGCTTTTTATTCTTTAACTCACTTGATCTCTAGTTCCCATATAGGAAACTGGATGGTAGAGGAAGGAGATGGTCTTCCCGGGGTCAGGCAGCTGGTGACAGAGCTGGAGTCACGTACACCCAAGCCGTGCTAGCCTGCAGGAGTTTAACCACTAGGATGTCCCGCCTCTGCCTTCCTACCAGGCCCCGCCACCTGCAACCAAGCATTCTGCGGCTTACTCCCTCCCAGCACCAGACGACAGCCTTGTCTTCCCTCTGTCTTAGCTGTCATCTCCCTGCAGCCAGCTATCAGTTTATATCTCGCTGCTGCTGACTGCTCCATACATTATTACACTTGCATATCTCACATGTCCTTGCATTCAGTTTTGATAGGCATACAGTTTATGAAAGGCCAAACCGATGGTTTATGCTTTGTATTTCAAAAATATTTGCGTTAGAAATTCCAAAACCCCAACCAGAGGAAAATAAATTTGCAACAAAAAACACCTTAGGTGTCAGGTCAATAGCTTCTGAAAGATACTAGACACAACTGTTTGAAGCTTTTATTAGAAACCCATCCAGCTGTTCATCTACTGATTTATTCATTCAACAAACTTTTGTTGAGCTTCTGCTACAACAGGAAGAAGTGGATGAGATACAGGGATGATAAGGACACAAGCTTTGTCTGTAAAGAGATCATATTCTCCCAGGGAAGCAGAAATCTATTTAAAATGGAGAATTTTGTAAGAGGGATTTTTAAGGGAACAGGTTATCTGCATAGGTAGTGAGATCATTGTTAATGGAAGTATTCAAGGAGCCCAGGCCACCCCTTGTAAAGGATAATCATAAATGGAATTCAAGCATCAGATATTTGTTTGGACCAGACAAATTTTAACTTCCCTAGAAGTATTGAGAGTCTATAAGAAAAAAGCAGGACTAGTCAAATGATAACAGGATCTATCAGATGTACTATGACACAGATCATGGAAGAATTAATTTCAAGGAGTGGAAATAGGGAAGGTTCACACAGTATGGGGGGAAGTGAACAAAGAGATGGTTAATTTGAAGCCAACAGACTCAGATTTCAAGGTCCTTTGCTTTCCCAAGTTGTTTAAACTTTCTGAACTTTAGTCTCCTAATCTTCAAGATGAATTAATTTGCCTTCCCCTGCCCATTTCTTCCTGTTTCTATGAGGATCAGATGAATGGTACATAAAGCATAAAGTAATATGCAAATTTAAAATGTTATGTAAATATTGTCAAATTAAAAGCTTAATACAAAGGGACCAAATACTGATGGGGAAATTTCAGGCGTCAATAGGCAGGTGTGTGCCCTGCTCAGTCATATCTAGCTCTTTGCGACTCTGTGGACTGCAGCCCGCCAGGCTCCTCTGTCCATGGTATTTTCCAGGCAAGGATACTGGAATGGGTTGCCATTTCCTCCTTCGGGAGATCTTCCCAACCCAGGGTTCAAATCTGGGTCTTCTGCATTGCAGATGGATTCTTTACCACTTGAGCCATCAGGGAATAATAGGCAGGATGCATCTTTTAATTGAGAACTTTCCTTGAGAATTTCATCCCCTAAACTATAACCACATCACACTGATAACAGAACATCATTCTTCAACTGACCACAATTCTGGGATTCGCACACCGTCTTCCTGGCTGCCTTGGACAAGACTACTCAATTCTTTCTTTCATTTTACCCTGTGTTGGTCTTTCCAAAACCTACTTTCCATCCTGCCATATAAAAATAAATATTTTCCTATTTATTGATCCTCCCATTGCTGAAGCAGACCCAAGGAAAAGGACAGGTGTGGGAAATAAAAATGTGTTTTCATCTGTGCAAAGATACACTAAAGTTAAGATAGACACAGAATCTCAAACATCAAGGACAAATATGTAACATTTCTAAGTGCAATTCTGCCAGTGTCCTCTGAACACTTAGTGTGGTCAACCGTGCTTGGGGACATAAAGGTGACTAGGACATAGCTTCTGCTCTCAAGGAGCCCATACATTGATGAACACTCTTCAAAAGTGATCAGGATTAAATGGATCGCAAATCAAGATAGCTATCCCAGTCCTGAAGTTGATGCCGATTTGCTAGTTGACCTCTTTTTAGACATCTTATTGCTTTGTGTCCATCCTTTGTCTGCACTAAATGAAAATCCACAAAACATTGTTTTAAAACCTGTTGGAAACATTTGCCCCTACCAACCAACCACCGGAGAAGGCGATGGCACCCCACTCCAGCACTCTTGCCTGAAAAGTCCCATGGATGGAGGAGCCTGGAAGGCTGCAGCCCATGGGGTCGCTGAGGGTCGGACATGACTGAGTGACTTCACTTTGACTTTTCACTTCCGTGCATAGGAGAAGGAAAAGGCAACCCACTCCAGTGTTCTTGCCTGGATAACCCCAGGGCTGGGGGAGCCTGGTGGGCTGCCGTCTATTTGAAGCGACTTAGCAGTAGCAGCAACCAACAACTGACAAGTCCTAATAAAAGAATAAAAGGAAAATAACAGTCAACCTCTCTGATGAACCATTTATGCACTAATTATACAGCAACTTCATTCTGCAACTTACCTAATGCAAAGAAAATACTTGAATAAATTATATATATATATATATAATCTTTATCCAAATCAACTAATTACTTCTTTTACTTCTTTTTGACCTTGCCTGGATTTGGAATGATTGTCTGCTGGTACTACCTGATGGAAAGATATAGAGATTCTTGGCTAATAGCTTCCTGGTGGGATGTTTATTTTGTTTACAATAAGAAAAAAAAAAAAAGATACTCATGTAACAGTATGGTAATGTGCTGTTGTTGAGTCTCTGTTGTGTCCAACTCTTTGCAACTCCCTGAACTGCAGCAAACCAGGCTCTTCTGTCCTTCACTATCTCCCAGGGTTTGCTCAAATTCATGTCCGTTGAGTTGGTGATGCTATCTAACCATCTCATCCTCTGCTGCCCTCTTCNCTCTGTTGTGTCCAACTCTTTGCAACTCCCTGAACTGCAGCAAACCAGGCTCTTCTGTCCTTCACTATCTCCCAGGGTTTGCTCAAATTCATGTCCGTTGAGTTGGTGATGCTATCTAACCATCTCATCCTCTGCTGCCCTCTTCTCCTTTTTCCTTCAATCTTTCCCAGAAACAGGGTCTTTTCCCAATGAGTTGACTCTTTGCATTAACTGGTGAAAGTATCAGAGCTTCAACCTTAGTATCAGTCCTTCCAATGAATAATCAGGGCTGATTTCCTTTAGGATTGACTGGCCTGATCTCCTTGGATTCCAAGCAACTTTCAAGAGTCTTCTTTAGCACCACAATTTGAAAGCATAGATTCTTTGGCACTCAGCCTTCTTTATGGTCCAACTTTCTTATCTGTATGTGATTCCAGGAAAAACCATAGCTTTGACTGTTCAGGCATTTGTTGGCAAAGCGATGTCTCTACTTTTTAACACATTGTCTAGGTTGTCATAGCTTCCCTTCCAAGGAACCACCGTAGGGTACTGTACATTCCAACTGTTCCTAGCAGTTTTTTTCTCATCTCTCCTTGCTCCCTCACACACACACACACACATACACACACACACACACACACACACACACACACACAAACTCTAGTGAGAGTGAAAGGCTCCAATTGGCAGCTGGTTGACTCCTGTACTGATTAAGACTGGGGTGCAGTGGTCTAAGGCAGGGGTCCCCAACTTCTGTGTCCTAATGCTTGATGATCTGAGGTGGGGCTGATGCAATAACAATAGAAATAAAGTGCACAACAAATGTAATGTCCCTGAATTATCCCCACGTCATCACCCCCACCAAGTCCACGGAATAAGTGTCTTCCACGACGCTGGCCCCCAGTGCCAAAACCGCTGGGGCCTGCTGGTCTAGGGCAAGGAGCGAGCTGTCAGCAGGAACCCACGCGTATAATCCTGTTTGCTGCCTACTCGTTATTCATAATACCACTTCCCATGTCTTATCAGAACCCACGATACAACTCTGTGCTTCAGGGGAAGTAGGCACCATCTCAGCTCAAGTCATTGCATCCTGAGTGGCATGAGGCGATCAGGTGACCCCTATTGTTCTTGCCCATGATTAATTAACCAAAGACTTGTGACTCAGTATTGGTCACTGAGACATGGAAGGATGTTCCATCCTGGGGCTTTTAGACAAGGATATCTTACTCCTAAGAAGGAAAGAGAAGAAGGTGGTACTTTCATGCCTCTGAATATGTGATGTCTGAAAGTGACACCTGGACCATCAGTGGCCAGGAGGACTACAGAGAAGTGGGCCAGGAACACCAGCAACCCCCTCTACCTGTGAACTTCTCATTATAAGGTGGGATAAGATGTGCCCTTCGGCCTCAAGCCAGCCTTATTCATACCCTCTGTCACCAGCAGCCCAAATCTTCCTGACGCATACCCCTACCATAGGCTCATAATGAGTTGGGGCCTCACTGTCATTTTGAACTCTGACTGTCAGCAGTAACACAGGCAGAAGTATCTCACTAGTTTCACAGCAAAGCCTTCCAAAGGCCCCCACAAGGGAACTATTTTCTATGTTTGAAATGTAGTGTATCCTGTTTGTGGTAGTGTTTACAAGAATCTATGCATGTATTAACACACACAGAACTGTACAGCCCCCAGAAGTGAATACTACTGCATTTGAAAACAGAAAGACCCCGCAAGGGTAGAGCACAGATCCAAGCCTCCATTTGTCTTACCCCAAAGCCAACTGTTTCTAAGTGCTTGTCAAGTCCAATGTAAATATCTCCATCCTTAGAACCAGGAGGCTGCAGTTTAAATCCTAGCTCTGCCACTTGATAGCTCCATGACCTTATGCATTCCACTTCTCCAATTGAATTTATTTTCTCAGCTACCAAATGCAGATTATAATTGTCTGCCTCTTCCATCTTTGAGAGGGAGTGTATTGAATAAGAAAATGATTTGGGAAACATTTTTCAATATGTAGTGAAAAGCACAAATATTTTCTATCATAACTGTTTGAAAAATACCCACTCTTTCAGAAGTACTCAGGCTGAAATCCCCTCGTGCCTCTGGATTAAGCCAAGGAGAGAAAGCTCATGGTGAGACTACCGTCACCATCTTCAGCCTGCACCCAGGGGACCACCAGCCGTGGCACCCCTCCATAGGGTCCTTATTTACGGCTCTAGCAGCCCCCTCACCCTCTGTTCCAACTGGAGTTGGTCCCTGGGTTAAAACCGTTTAACAACTTCTGGGCTATCCTTCCAGTCCTATTCAGCATCTTCCAGTCCTATTTCCTCCAGTCCTATTCAGCATCTTCCCTTAACATGTCTTTTCTTTTTTTTCTTTTCAGGTAATAGAAACCCAGCTTTTTAGTTTGGCATGCCGAAACCCAGAAATAAAAGCCTACATTTCCCAGACTCCCTTGCAGCTAGTTGCAGTTGTATGACCAAGTTCTAGATGCAAGTGGGTATTAGGTGGAACTTCCAGAAAGGCCACTTAAGGAGAGTGGATTCATCTTGCAGTCTTTCAGCCCTTCTGCCTTTGAAGTTTTTACAACTTATATTAGGAATGTAATGGACAAAGACCTAGATAGCATGTATTACTGTGGACTTGCCTAAGGATGAAATCAATGTCCTAGAAGGGTAAAGTGGAAAGATAGAAGCCTGTATCCTTGATCACACTTTGGAGGCATTACAACAGCCATGAAAACCATCTACAGATTTCTTTTCAATAAAATAGAATAAGTAATTTAATTTAATAATAAGTGGATTTAAATAATAAGTAGATTTTAAAAGTAGCTGGATTTAACTTAATCCACTTTCTGGATCTCTGCTGATCTTAGTTAAGCCCAATAAATAGAGATATGTAAAGGAGAGTATATATTGTATACAATATAGTATATAGAGTATGTATTGCTTCATATTGAAGTAATCAGTACACAGAATATTGTTCTGAAATATTTTGAAGATGTCTTGGGCCAAACTATGCATGATTGTTTATAGTATAAGCCTTATAATATTTCGCTATCTCAGCATTCTACTCCATTGAATCTAAATGGAAGAGGAGGAAAAATATTTCTGTGGTTATCTATGGGCTTCCCTGGAGCTCAGATGGTAAAAAATTGCCTGCAATGTGGGAGACCTAGGTTCGATCCTTGGGTTGAGAAGATCCCCTGGAGGAGGGCATGGCAACCCACTCCAGTATTCTTGCCTGGAGAANGAGGAGGAAAAATATTTCTGTGGTTATCTATGGGCTTCCCTGGAGCTCAGATGGTAAAAAATTGCCTGCAATGTGGGAGACCTAGGTTCGATCCTTGGGTTGAGAAGATCCCCTGGAGGAGGGCATGGCAACCCACTCCAGTATTCTTGCCTGGAGAATCCCCACGGACAGAGGAACCTGGCAGGCTGCAGTCCATGGGGTCACAAAGAGCTGGACATGACTGAGCGACTAAGCATAGCACTGTGGATATCTATTGGTATTGATAGATGTATATCACAATATCACTATTTATTGAGTACCTACTGTGTGCCAGTGTCACTTTGTATTAACTATCTCCAATTATTACAGAAATACCACAGTACAGTTCAGTCACTCAGTCATGTCCGCACTTCAAGACACACCATGGACTGCAGCACGCCAGGCCTCCCTGTCCATCACCAACTCCCAGAGCCTGCTCAAACTCATGTCCATCAAGTCGCTGGTGCCATCCCATCGTCTCATCCTCTGTCGTCCCCTTCTCCCCCTGCCTCCAATCTTTCCCAGCATTGGGGTCTTTTCCGATGAGTCAGTTCTGCGCATCAGGTGGCCAAAGTGTTGGAGTTTCAGCTTCAACCATCAGTCCTTCCAATGAACGCCCAGGACTGATCTCCTTTAGGATGCACTGGTTGGATCTCCTTGCAGTCCAAGGGACTCTCAAGAGTCTTCTCCAGCACCACAGTTCCAAAGCATCAATTCTTCAGTGCTTAGATTTCTTCACAGTCCAACTCTCACATCCATACATGACCACTGGTAAAACCATAACTTTGACTAGACAGACCTTGGTCGTCTTGTGACAAAATACTTGACATTAACCCCATTTCGTGGGTAGTAACACGGAGGCTCAGAGAGGTAAAGTAAATGGCTCATCTTCAGATACATAATAAGGGGTGGATCCAGGATTCCGTGCAACTCTGTCTATATCAAAAGCCATGTCTTTTCCATGACACCATAGAAACTGAGTTAATAACAGCTTTGGTTGCACAGCCAGCAAAACATCCCAATAAGTGTTGAGAGAATAGATAGCAAATAGCTGCGCTGAATACAATCACTAGGTAGGGATTTCTTGGAACGACTTTGCATACTTGATGACTTTTTAAACACTAGATCTGAAGAGAGTGAAACGCAAGAGTCATGGCTTTTAGGGAACAGATGGTTAGTGGTCTGCATTATTTCAGTGACAAAGTTTCAAGCCAACTAAGGATAGCAATAACACTGGTCTCTTGATGTTTGTCATCTTCATTGCTCGGTTCCTCCTTATAACTGCTGCCTCAGCATCTCTGCTCTGAAATCACACCCTGACGGTCATTCATCTGAAGTTGTCTTTTCATTGAATCATTTTTGTGAAAGGCATTCCCAGTGATGTTTGTATTCACTAACATTCCATGGATTTCTCACAGCCCATATCCTAAAACTGTTTCATCAGAAATGTGGGGGAAACATTTAAGACTGTTTCTCAGGATTGTTGGCTGAGTTTTAAAAATCGTCAGTTATGGAGTCTCAGGGTTGGAATGATACTGGAAATTATCCTAACACTGTATTCACTTTGGTCCAGAGATTTTGCATGGATTATTTTATTTAATCCTTTATCAACACCATAAACTAAAGAGTATTGTTATCATCAATTGGCAAATTATAGAGGGGCTGGGTGATGCCACAGAAGGGAAAATGTTAGATTTGAGATTATCACCCAAACAAAGATTCTTGGAAGAGATCTTGAAAGCTGAGGAGGTATAGTTATTGAAGGCAGTTTAACGGCTGCCTCAAACATCACCCTCAAACATCTTTGCTTTACTATAGTAAAGGTTTACTGCTTATTCCTCTTATAGTTCACTGACAGTTGGCCAGAATCTGGGCTCCATGTTAACATACAAGTATCCAAGCTCTTCCACTGAAGGACTCCACCATCTTCTAATGCCTGGGTGTCCACCTCTGGATCACCTGCATTTGATCCAGAGAGAAGGGAAAAGAGAAATATAGTGAAGGTTTGCACAAAAGGTTTGGGCAGCCTAATCTGCATATAGCAAACATGCTTGTGGCTGCTGTTTAGTCACTAAGTTGTGTCCAACTCTTTCACAACCCCGTGGACTGTAGCCCACCAGGCTCTTCTGTCCATGGGATTTCCCAGGGAAGAATACTGGAGTGGGCTACCATTTCCTTCTTCAGGGGATCTTCCTAACTCAGGGATCAAATCTGCCCCTGCTGTATTTCAGGAGGATTCTCTCCCAGAAGTAAAATGAAATTGGTGTAGTGAAATATCATATATTCTCTATCACGGTAGATATTTGATGTTGGTGTGACAATGGAAAAGGGAAGGAGGTAAGGAAATGTCAGATAAAGGGATAATTTGAGAAAAAGAATAGTGGTCTGAAAAATGCAGTCAAGTTTGAGGAAACCATCAATAATTTTATATGGTGGAAATCTAAGTTGGTGATTTGAGTGATGATTTGAGGTGCCTGATAATTCAGGGACTTGGAACATATACTAAGGAGTCTGGACTTTATAGCTAAAGGGAGCTTTGGGGAGGAGTTTTATCCAGTGGAAAACACGATCATGTGTTTAGGATTCTGTGATTTAGAACAATCATTCTGTGAACAGCACAAGTTGGTGGCTAGAGAGAACAAGACAAGAGGCCAAGAGTTCAGTTAGGGTAGGATAGAGTCATAGATATGAGATGTCATAAGGATGTTTACAACGAGGTCAGAAAGAAGACAAATGACATCAACTAGATTAAGGAGGTAGAAGCATAGAATTATAGGAGTTGACAAGTGACCATATTCTCTTTATTACCCAGTTCAGCTTTGCAATGAAGGTAATTATTATCTCCATTTTATAGATGAAGAATCTGGCCTCAAGATGGTTAAAAGACTTGCCGAAGTCAAACAATTACTTCCTATCTGAGCCAAGAGTCCATCTGTATCCAGCTCTACAGCTCCCGTCTTTCCATTTCACTATCTAGAAACCTCAACTACACCCTGTCTGTAAGAGCCAACTGCATATCTTTGAACGTTCACTCCTACTCTCTGCATATCCTGCTTCTCAGGAGAAAATACTCCCGATTTCTCCAATAGTGCCTTATATCCCCTAGCCTAAGTTTCTTCAGCCTTCTGGTCACATGCATCTAGATGATTCAAACAACCCAGGTCCACTTGGGCTGGAGGAGAAGGGGGTGACAAAGGATGAGATGGTTGGATGATATCACCAACTCAGTGGACATGAGTCTGAGCAAACTCCAGGAGATAGTGATAGACAGGGAAGCCTGGAGTGCTGAAGTCCATGGGGTCACCGTGACTTACCGAATGAACAACAATGAACAGGTCACCCTTGAGCTAAAGAGTTCCTCCCTGAAACCAATACTGTAACTGTGAGGTAAAATACTGAAGCAGATGTTCCACTATTTTTCCAACTCATCAGAAACACATAAAATCCAGATAGCTCACAAGTACTTTTATAATAATTTTATTATTCTTATTATTTCGGTGATTCTACTGCCAAAAATTCTATTATTTTAGTGTGAGTGATCGCAGTTTCAAAACTTGATGAGCCATTAATTGTTTTGAAATATGGCTAATGCTCTGCCTGTATTGGGCTAGTCCCACCACTCCACTTGTAGGTAGATAGGCAGTTGTATAAATAGGCTCTTTTCCACCTATGGAATCTAAATCACTTTTGATATATTGCACTTTGTACACTGGATGAGATGTTTAGATAGCATCACTGACTCAATGGACATGAACTTGAGCAAACTCCAGTGGAGGACAAGGAAGCCTGGCATGCTGCAGTCCATGGGGCCACAAAGCGTTGGACGCAACTTAGCAANTGATATATTGCACTTTGTACACTGGATGAGATGTTTAGATAGCATCACTGACTCAATGGACATGAACTTGAGCAAACTCCAGTGGAGGACAAGGAAGCCTGGCATGCTGCAGTCCATGGGGCCACAAAGCGTTGGACGCAACTTAGCAACTGAACAACAGCAACAGCACACTGACTGGTAAATTCTTTAGACAAGTAAGTAGTAACAGCTCCTAACAAATGGTTTTGAAAAGGAAGAGAAGATATGACTTAGATCCCAGCTCATGAGATCCCTGACATTAAAACCTACTCCTCCTCTGGTTTTTCCATTATCGATGAGTGGTGTCCATCAATTCTTACCCAGCTGTCAGGCTACAAAGCTAGGACTCATATTTAATTCATCTCTTTGGCTCATCTCTCACATTTAATTAATCATCAAATTGATTCAACTTCCTTAAAAAACTCAAAGCCAAACAGTTTTTTATTTCCACTGTCATTGCCCTAGCCCATGACACAGTTGTTTCTTCAATAATTATAGCAAGCTCCTAATTAGGCTCCTGGAAATTTGTCTTTGCCTTAATCTAGCATCCCCTCTGCAGCCAGAATGTAGATCTGGTCAATCTGTTCTAAAGTCTCAATCTGTTCTCATCAGATACCTTGAAACTCTCCAGGGCCCTTCCCACCAATACCCACAAATACACCCAGACATGGTATGCAGTTCACTCTGTTATCTGCTCAGGGTTTATAGCTCTAGCCACCCCCTTCTGGTCCAGTGGTTAAAAAAAAAAA
>SJYV01011043.1:0-12061 GCA_006410875.1 Neotragus pygmaeus | reverse complement strand
TTTTTTTTTTTTTTTTTTTTTGATGAGTCTGGCTAATGGTTTGGCTATTTTATTTATCTTCTCAAACAATCAGCTTTTAGCTTTGTTGATTTTTGCCATGGTCTCCTTTGTTTCTTTTCCATTTATTTCTGCCCTAATTTTTATGATTTCTTTCCTTCTACTAATACTGGGGTTCTTTATTTCTTCTTTTTATAGTTGCTTTATGTGTAGAGTTAGGTTATTTATTTGAGTTTTCTCCTCTTTCTTGAGGTAGGCTTGTATTGCTATAAACCATCCCCTTAGCACTGCTTTTACTGAATCCATAAATTTTGGGTTGTATTTTCGTTTTCATTCGTTTCTATGCACATTTTGATTTTTTTTTTCTTCTGTGATTTGTAGATTATTCAGAAGTGTGTTGTTCATCCTCCATATGTTTGTATTTTTAACAGGTTTTTTTTTTCTGTAGTTAACAACTAATCTTGTATCATTGTGACCAGAAAATATGCTTGATATGATTTCAATTTTTTTGAATTTAACAAGATTAGATTTATGGCCCAGGATGTGATATATCCTGGAGAAGGTTCCGTGTGTACTTGAGAAAAAGGTGAATTTCATTGTTTAGGGGTAAAATCTCCTATAGATATTAATTAGGTCTAATTGTTTTTGTATCATTTAAAGTTTATCTTTCCTTGCTAATTTTCTGTTTAGTTGATCTGTCCATAGGTGTGAGTGGGGTATTAAAGTCTCCCACTATTATTGTGTTATTGTTAATTTCCCCTTACATACTTGTTAATATTTGTCTTACATATTGTGGTGCCCCTATATTGGGTGCATATACATTTATAATTGTTATATGTTCTTCTTGGATTGATCCTTTGATCATTATGTAGTGTCCTTCTTGGTCTCTTTCTATGCCTTTATTTCAAAGTCTATTTTATCTTATATGAGTATTGCTACTCCTGCTTTATTTTAGTCTCCATTTGTGTGAAATAACTTTTTCTAGCTCTTCACTTTCAGCCTGTATGTGTCTGTTGTTTTGAGGTGGGTCTCTTGTACACAGCATATATATGGGTCTTGTTTTTGTATTCATTCAGCCAGTTTTGTCTTTTGGCTGGAGCATTCAACCTATTTACATTTAAGGAAATTATTGATAAGTATGATCCCGTTGCCATTTACTTTATTGTTTGGATTTGAGTTTATAAACCTTTTCTTTGTTTCCTGTGTAGAGAAGATTCTTTAGCGTTTGTTGAAGAGCTGGTTTCGTGGAGCTGAATTCTCTCAGCTTGTGCTTGTCTGTAAAGCTTTTGATTTATCCTTCATATTTGAGTGAGATCCTTGCTGGTTATAGTAATCTGAGTTGTAGGTTTTTCTCTTTCATTAGTTTAAGCGTGTCCTGCCATTCCCTTCTGACATGAGGAGTTTCTATTGAAAGATCACCTGTTATCCTTATGGGATCCTCTTGTGAGGTATTTGTTTCTTTTCCCTTTCTGCATTTAATATTTGCTTTTTATGTTTGATCTTCGTATGTTTGAATAATATGTGTCTTGGGGTGTTTTGCCTTGGGTTTATCCTGTTTGGAAATCTCTGAGTTTCTTGGGCTTGGGTGACTATTTCCTTCCTCATTTTAGGGAAGTTTTCAACTATTATCTTCTCAAGTATTTTCTCATGGCCTTTCTTGTAGTCTTCTTCCAGGACTCCTATGATTTAAATGTTGGGGCATTTAACATTGACCCAGAGGGCAATGGCACCCTACTCCAGTACTCTTGCCTGGAAAATCCCATGGATGGAGGAGCCTGGTGGACCACAATCCATGGGGTCACTAAGAGTCGGGCATGACTGTGTGATTTATCTTTCACTTTTCACTTTTATGCATTGGAGAAGTAAATGGCAACCCACTCCAGTGTTCTTGCCTGGAGAATCCCAGGGATGGAGGAGCCTGACGGGCTACCATCTATGGGGTCACACAGAGTTGGGCATGACTGAAGCCACTTAGCAGCAGCAGCAGCAGCAGCAGCAGCAGAGGTGTCTGAGGTTGTCCTAATTTCTTTTAATTGTTTTTTTTTTCTTTTTTCCTCTCTGCTCCATTTATTTCCAAATTTATATTTTCCACCTCATTTATCTTATCTTCTGCCTCAGTATTCTACTGTTCGTTCCCTCCAGAGTGTTTTTGATCTCAGTTATTGCATTATTTATTATTGATTGACTCTTTTTTAACTCTTCTAGGTTCTTGTTAAACATTTACATCTTCTCAGTCCTTGTCTCTAGTCTATTTATCTGTAACTCTGTTTTGTTTCCAAGATTTTGAATCATCTTTACTATCATTATTCTGAATTGTTTTTCAGGCAGACTCCCTATCTCCTTTCTTTTGTTTGGTTTGGTGGACATTTATCATGTTCCTTTACCTGCTAAAAATTTCTCTGCCTTTTCATTTTGTTTAGATTTATGTTTGGGGTGTCCTTTCTGTATACTGAAAGTTTGTGGTTCCTCTTTATTGTGGAGGTTCCTCCCTGTGGGTGGGGTTGGACGAGTGGCTTGTCAAGGTTTCCTGGCTAGGGAAGCTTGTGGCTGTGTTCCAGTAGGTGGGACTGGATCTCATCTCTCTGGAGTTCAATGAAGTGTCCAGTAGTGAGATTTGAGGTGTCTCTGGGTTTGGTGTGACTTTGGACAGTCTGTCTTTTAATGCTCGGGGCTATGTTCCTGCATTGCTGGAGAATCAGCATGGTATGTCTTGCTCTGGAACTTGTTGGCTCTTAGGTATAGCTTGGTTTCAGTGTAGGTATGGAGGCTTTTGCATGAGCTCTTGCTGATTAATGTTCCCTGGAGTCAAGAGCTTTCTGATGTTCTCAAGTTTTGTATTTAAGCCTCCTGAACCTGGCTTTCTGTCTTAGTCTTACAGTAGCTTCAAGATTTCTCCATCCATACAGCACAAATGATAAAATATCTAGGTTAATGGTGAAAAAAGATTCTCTACAGTGAGGGGCACCCAGAGAGGTTCACAGAGCTACATGGAGAAGAGAAGAGGCATGAGGGAGATAGAGGTAACTAGGAGGAGAAGAGGCAGAGTCAAAAGGGAGAGAATAAACTAGCCAGTAAGTAGTTCCCTAAGTGTTGGACTGTGAAGAAGGCTGAGTGCCAAAGAATTGATGCTTTTGAACTGTGGTGCTGGAGAAGACTCTTTCAAGTCCCCCATAGGACTGAAAGGAGATCCAACCAGTCCATCCTAAAGGAGACCAGTCCTAGCTGTTCATTGAAAGAACAGATGCTGAGGCTGAAACTCCAATACTTTGGCCACCTCATGCGAAGAATTGACTCATTGGAAAAGACCCTGATTGCTGGGAGGGATTAGGGGCAGGAGGAGAAGGGGATGACAGAGGATGAGATGGCTGGATGGCATCACCAACTCAATGCACATGAGTTTTGATGAGCTCCAGAAGTTGGTGATGGACAGGGAGATCTGGAGTGCTGCAATTCATGGGGTCACAAAGAGTTGGACACGATTGAGCAACTGAACTGAACTGAACTAAACTGAGGTGTTCTCCACAGCCTAGAACACTCAGAGAAATTCACAGAGTTAAGTAGAGAAGAGAGGATGAGGGAGGAGATAGACACAGCCTAGGAAAGAAAAGGGAGATTCAAAAGGGGAGAGAGCAATCAAGCCAGTAATCACACCCTGAAGCAAAAATGGATCCTGAAGATTAGATTCTTAAAGGTGCAAAATTGATAACAAATACCAAAAAGCAAAGATTAAAAATCTAGAGTAGAGGTTAGACTCTGAAAAATACAATATTAAAAATACAAAACAAAATGAATCTCAAAAATTATAAATATATATATATATATATGATATTTGCTTTTAAAAATAGGGTCTTTTTTTTTCAAGGTAACAGTAGGTTATGGAAATAAAAAAGGACTAACAAAGAACTTAAAAATTAAAAATGATAATAGTAAAATATTTCTAGGAATTTTTCTGGAGCTGTTGAGGGCAGTGTGGGGCCAGTTCAGTTTCAGATAATTCCCTGTTCCAGCTTATACTTCTTCTGATGGTATATAGGCCCCTTCCAATGTACTCAGGGCTAACTACAGGGTTTTAATCTGTTACACCTGTCACTTCCAAAGCGGTCCCTCTGTTTATTTTCGCTTCCTCTGTTTCCAAGTCTTTTCAGTGTCTAATTTCTTCCCTGACACAAGAGGGTGAAGGTGGTCACTTATTTAGGCTCACTTGTTCAGTTGTGCTGTAGGGAGGGAGGAACACTGCAAACAAATATTGCTGGCATATGTGGGGAGTGCTTTGGAGTGTATGAACCACACTGAGTTTGCCCCAGCTCATGGTGGGTGTGTTTTCCTGGTCTACACTGCTCAGGTTCCAGGTTGCTCTGCAGGGGAACTATCCAAAGTGGGCCTGGGTTTTGTGCACTTTCCATATCTCAGCTGCTCAGTTTCAGTTTCTCAGGTACTCCACAAGGCACAGACCTGGTTGGGCGTTCATTTTTTGCCCTTCCCAGGTCCAAGCAGCTCAGGCGACCAGGGGCTTGGCGCGTGCACTGTCCCAGGTGGGCTGTGCATCCTAATCACCTCCCTGGTCCCAGCCACACAGTTTCCCCATGAACCACACAAGTGCCGTCTCAGGTGTGCCATGTGCTTCCTCTGGGGAGCTGATCTCTGGCTGCAACCCTCCTGGGAGACGTCAACCGTCCAGGATCCCAGGAAGACTTGGTTAGCAACTGGAAGCATGCTCACAGTTTGGTGGAGGATACCATCTATGGGACCAAGATTGCCTCTTGCCTTCCAGCTCTGGCTGTCGCCTGCCTGCCTTTCTGCCTCCAGTGGGGGGATGGGCCGGTCTGCACCAGCTAGCTCTCTTTTGGTATTTGCTCAATCCTTTCTTTTGTGAGTGGTCCAGGCTGTGCCTTATGTTACAGCTATTTGCAGGTAAGTTCTCTCTCTCTCTCTATTTCTCTGTCCATCTATCCCACAGTTTGGGTTGCTGTCTCATGTTAGCTTCCTCAGATTGTCCTCGGGGCATTCAGGCCTGGTCCTTACCCTAGCATGCAGCTGGCGCCTCTCTGTTCAGCCCCGCTTGCCCACTGAGGAAACCAGAATTGAAAGAGACACGTGTACCCTAATGTTCATCACAGCAGAGTTTTTAATATCCAGGGCATGGAAGAAACCCAGATGTCCATCAACAGTCAAATGGACAAGAAAGCTGTGGTACATACACACAATGGAGTATTACTCAGCCATAAAAAGAGTACATTTGAATCAGTTCTAATGAGGTGGATGAAACTGGAGCCTATTATGCAGAATGAAGTAAGCCAGGAAAACAAAACAAAACAAAACACCAATACAGTATGGAATTTAGAAAGATGGCAATGATAACCCTGCATGCAAGAAAGCAAAAGAGACAAAGATGTATAGAACAGTCTTTTGGACTCTGTGGGAGAGGGCGAAGGTGGGACAATTTGGGAGAATGGTATTGAAACATGTATAATATCATATGTGGAACAAATCACCAGTCCAGGTTCAACGCATGATATAGGATGCTCAGGGCTGGTGCACTGGGTCGACCCAGAGAGATGGGATGAGGAGGGAGATCGGTGGAGTGTTCAGGAGGGGGAGCACATATACACCCATTGTGAATTCATGTTGATGTATGGCAAAACCAATACAATATTGTAAAGTAATTAGCCTCCAATTAAAATAAATAAATTTATACTAACAATAAATAAACTAGCAACAAATTTTTTAAAAAAGAGGCTCTTTAGTTCTTCTTCACTTTCTGCCATAAGGCTGGTGTCATCTGCATATCTGAGGTTATTGATATCTCTCCTGGCAATCTTGATTCCAGCTTGTGTTTCTTCCAGTCCAGCGTTTCTCATGGTGTACTCTGCATATAAGTTAAATAAGCAGGGTGACAGTATACAGCCTTGACATACTCCTTTGCCTATTTGGAACCATTCTGTTGTTCCATGTCCAGTTCGAACTGTTGCTTCCTGACCTGCATATAGATTTCTCAAGAGGCACGTCAGGTGGTCTGCTATTCCCATCTCTTTCAGAATTTTCCACAATTTATTGTGATCCACATAAAGGCTTTGGCATAGTCAATAAAGCAAAAATAGATGTTTTTCTGGAACTCTCTTGCTTTTTCCATGATCCAGCGGATGTTGGCAATTTGATCTCTGGTTCCTCTGCCTTTTCTAAAACCAGCTCGAACATCTGGAAGTTCACAGTTCACATATTGCTGAAGCTTGGCTTGGAGAATATTGAACAGTACTTTACTAGTGTGTGCTGCTGCTGCTCCTAAGTCGCTTCAGTCGTGCCAGCTCTGTGCGACCCCACAGATGGCCGCCCACCAGGCTCCCCCATCCCTGGGACTCTCCAGTCAAGAACATTGGAGTGGGTTGTCATTTCCTTCTCCAATGCATCGATTCATGCTAAGTTGCTTCGGGCATATCTGACTCTGTACAACCCTATGGACAGCAGCCCTCCAGGTTCTACTGTCCACAGGATTCTCCAGGCAAGAATATTGGAGTAGGTTGCCATTTCCTTCTCCCAGGTTTTATTTTAAACATATTATAACAAATAACCTCAGATATACAGAAGACATCACCCTTATGGCAGAAAGCAAAGGGGAACTAAAAAGTCTCTTGAGGAAGGTTAAAGAGGAGAGTGAAATCGCTGGCTTAAAATTCAACATTCAAAAAACTAAGATAATAGCATCCGGGCCCATCAGTTCTTGGCAAATAGATGGGAAAATAATGGAAACAGTGACAGACTTTATTTTGGGCTCCAAAATCACTGCAGATGGTGACTGCAGCCATGACATAAAAGATGCTTGCTCCTTGGAAGAAAAGCTATGACAACATAGACAGCGTACTTAAAAGCAGAGATATTACTTTGCCAACAAAGGTCCATAGAGTCAAAGCTGCAGTTTCCCATTTAGTCATGTGTGGATGTGAGAGCTGGACAATAAAGAAGGCTGAACACCAAAGAATTGATGTTTTTGAATTGTGGTGTTGAAAAAGAATCTAGAGAGTCCATTGGACAACAAGGAGATCAAATCAGTTGATCCTAAAGGTAATCAACCCTGAATATTCATTGGAAGGACTGATGCTGAATCTCTAATACTTGGGCCACCTGATGTGAAGAGCCAGCTCACTGGGAAAGACCCTGATTCTGGGGAGGATTGAAATCAGGAGGATAAGGGGACAACAGAGGACGAGATGGTCAGATGGCATCACTGACTCAACAGACATGAGTTTGAAAAAGCTCTGGGTGATGGTGAAGGACAGAGAATTCTGGCATGCTGCAGTCCATGGGGTCACAAAAAGTTGGACACAACTGAGTGACTGAACAACAATAACAGAAACACAGACCAATGAAATAAAATAAGGAGTTCAGAAATAATTTCATATATACATCAGCATTCATGTTCTTGTGATGATAGCCTCACAGAGCAGTCAGAAAAGGAGAGTCTAATTAATATGGATAAAATATTAATATTGGCTCCTTCTTCATATCATAAACCAAATTAATTCAATATGGGTTTTAGAGCTAATTTTGTTTTATTTAAAAGATGTTCATGACCTTGGGATATGCCAAGGTTCCCAAATGGCATATCAAATTTAATAACTATAAATAAAATCATTAAATAAAAAGTAAAATTAGGAACGTTATTCATCGTAAGATAGGATTTAGAGAATGAAACGGCAATACACAGAGTTAGAAAGGATATTTTTAATAGTGAATATAATTCACAAATAACTTGTATGAAGAATATGAACAAGACTTGTACAAATTAGTAAAGAGAAGACAGGCATCCTATTAGACAATGGGCAGGAGACAAAAATTACCACATCTTAGAAAAAAATATCCAACTTACCAATGTACAAAAGGGTGCTCAACTTCAACCAGGGAAACACAAATTCAAGTCAAAATTCTATAATTGTACACATCCATCAGAATGGGTATAATTAGAGATACTGACAATACTAACTGTTGGGAAGGATGCATAGGAGTAGAACTATCATATGCAGCTTATGGACATGTAAAAAGTGTATCAACTTAATAAAATTACTGTGTATCCATAATAAAGCTAAAAACATGGCTCAGCATTTCTTCTACTAAGTTTATATCCACAGAAATGCAGAGGTCAAAATTATTGGCAAAAAATTGTTCACAGTTTTTCATTATCATCATTTAATGTCTAAAGGATCTGCCCTGATGACCTCTTTTTGATTCCTGATAGTCTTCTCTCTCTCTCCCTCTCTCTCTCTCTCCCTTTCTCTTTATCCCTCTCACTTCTCTCTTTGCTTTTGAATCTTTTGCAGGTAAACACTCTGCTCTAATGTAAGTTTCTGCAGAGTCACTTCTCTCTATCCTCTCTGGTTTGGCTCTTTATTATATAGATCCATGTAGTCTCTGCCTTTTTCAATATTTATTTTTCCCTCATTGCCGGGTACCACAGAACATAACATTTTTTGGGGTCTTAAACTTCAAGCAAGAAGACTCCTCCTTGGAAATCAGAGAATTACAAACATTCACAATCGAATGACTTTTTATTTGTCTCATATTTAGATTAAAATTCCAAATGCTTCTAAAAAAATTTCCTCATGGAAAGGATAACAACTAAAAACAGCACTAGCCATCAATATGCTGAGACAGATTTTCAGACATATTTGGGAAGTAAAAACTACAGGAAGAGGGGGGAAAAAACAGATCATAAAAGTTTTAATGGAAAGAGTGTAATTTTTTCATGGGAGGTGGGCAGAGTGCAAGACTCCAGTATAAGAAAAAATAAATGACCTTGTATTTGATAATGGAGAAAAGGACCAGATAAGGAAAAGGGAAACATTTTACTCTTCAGTTTTGCTGTGTGCTGAATTATATGTTCCTTACCTCTAGATTTATAAAGAGAAAAGCTATACATATCTTCAAGGAGACAGGGACGACAGAGGATGAGATGATTGGCTGGCATCACCCACTCAATGGACATGAGTTTGAGTAAATTCTGGGAGTTGGGGATGGACAGGGAAGCCTGGCATGCTGAAGTCCATGGGGTCAAAGAGTTGGACATGACTGAGCGACTTAACTGTGAACTTTCTTAGCAGCCTGATCACTAAGAATGAAGAACAAGAAATTAAGTGATCAGTATATCAAGCATAACTATTAAGTCAACGAAGTAAAATTTTGGAACATAGACTATATAAAAAGTCTATATGAAATAGTGCTCATTTTATAATTTTCTCTTGTAATACTGAAAAGTATACTGGTAATATTATTTAAGAAAACGTGTTTTGAATTTCTTTCTCTTTCATTATAGCCCTTATTTTCACATAACTTAGAAATATACAGGATTCCTAAGTCAAGAAGCTCCTCATCACACAACAGTAATTGCTCTTCATCAATACTCAGATTTAATGGTTTGCAACATCTATTCAGGGTGCTTTCAGTATGTATCCATTCATTCATGACTCATTCAATGAATTCAAGCATATGAATATGAAACCCACTGGAATGAAGCCATAGTAGAAACTCAATATTTTTACTATGTAATAATTTTCTCCAGAAATGGGAACAGGCAAATAGAAAATGGGCTTTATGTTACAAGCCTAGGAGGAGGTGTACATTGGTGAGGAGAGAAGGGAATTAAAACATGCACTCAGAGTAATGATCACAGCATGCTAACATGACACCTGATATACCACAGGGAGAAAAAAAAAATTAAATTCCTTCATAATACTACAGTGCACATGATTAACAAATTTGTTTGTAAGTCTTCTCCTAAACCAAGTAAAGTAATTAAAATCTAGAATAATTTCAGAAGATCTCAATGGCAAGCTTTGGCAGAGTCCCAAGAGTTCTTTACATTACAATGAATGGTAAAGGACTTCATAGAAAACTCTGATATTCTCAAGGTTTGAACTGAAAAATTTTAATATTTAGAATTTTAAAACCAAAAAGAATGTGTACATCGGCATTCTAAGGTAAATAACCTCTTCTAAAACTTAAATATTAATTCTATTAGCATTGGATATTGCATCTGTTAGCATAATCGACATTTGGATTCATTTTTACAATATGATATATGAAGTCACTTATTCATTATAAAAGCAGTTGGTGTATAGCTACTATGGCAAGATTTTTTATCTGAAGGGGTGAATATGAAAACTCATTAAGTATGTTTTATGCTCTCAGCTCACAGTCCATTCTATTTGTTTAAAATTTTATAATCAACAGAGCTGCTTATTCATATTTTGGACAAATAGTAGGATAGAACTTCTAACTCTAGCAGTTGGGCATGGACACGTGCCTTGCTCACATTAATGACATGTAAGTTGAAGCGTCTTGTGTTATGTCTATGTGATGACTGTTCCTTTACTCTTCACATGGTAATAGATGAGGTTACAAATGTGGATACTTCATCAACCTGGGTCCCTGATTAAAAACAATGTCAAGCTGTGCCTCTGCCTTGAAAAATGGCTATGGAATCTGGCAAGAAATAAATTAATATTTGCTACTTTAAGATATGGGTTTTGTTGCTGTTATGGCATGATCAATACTATTTTTTCTTTTTTAATCCTAGTTATTTGCGTCTCAAAGATCTTCTTTTCTCTTCTAGGTAGTCCTATCCATAAGCTTTTCTGTATTCTAGATTCCTAGGTACCAAGCAGAATATCCAGAATTATGTCCATACTTACAAGGGGTGGAGAAAGAAAAGTAATAGGCTATACCTGATGAACAGGGACTGGGGTTATATAAATAGTTGCTCACCTGAGGACAGTTTGCAGCTACAGGGGAGACTGAACATGGAAACAAGGCATGAAGTAAATGGATGTCAAAGAGAGTCTGAATCAGCAAGTAAATAGAGGACAGAGAAGGGACCAAAAAAGTTCTATGACTGTGGGAGAGATTCAGAACTCCAAGTAGATGAAGAATAAGGAAATAGATACAGAGGAAATGAGGGGAAGCCGGCTATAAATTTTACACCATAGTCTTTTTAGTAGTAAATATCAGCTAACATTTATTGAGCATTTACTATATTCTAGGTATTCTGCTAAGTACTTTTCACATTATTTGGCCCTTATAATAACCCTAACAAGACAGATACTATTATTTCTGCTACTTTAAAAATGAGTAAGCTGAAGATCCGAAAATTTCAATAATTATCCTAAAACCAGAGAGCTATTAGAAGTTCAGTTCAGCTCAGCTCAGTCGCTCAGCTGTGTCCAACTCTTTGCAACCCCATGAATAGCAGGCAAGCCAGGCCTCTCTGTCCGTCACCAACTCCCAGAGTTCACTCAGACTCACGTCCATCAAGTCAGTGATGCCATCCAACCATCTAATTCTCTGTCGTCCCCTTCCCCTCCTGCCTCCAATCACTCCCAGCATCAGAGTCTTAACGAATGAGTCAACCCTTCGCATGAGGTGGCCAAAATATTGGAGTCTCAGCTTCAGCATTATTCCCNCAACATGCGAGTGTTCCGCCAACGTACCTACCGCATCTGGGCCTTCGGGATCGCTGCTGCTGCCCTTGGCTACTTCGTTCCCTATGTACACCTGGTGAGAAATACCAGGGTGGGTCTACCCTACCTGACCCCAAGAAGCTGCCTGTAATCTGCCTGAAGTTCAGAGGGTAGGAGCAGAGGACACTGAAAGGGCAGAGCTAGGATCTTTGAAAAAAGACAAAAGAGGTATTTGGAGAGTAGGAAACAGCACGGGCTGAGGGAAGACCTCAGTGGGAAATGGATGAAGTTCCTTAGGGAAAGGCCTATGCCTATGGTTTCCCCTACTGATAAATCTAGATGGATGCTCAAGAGAAGATAAGCATCACTGAGATACAGGAGACTTCCCCTAGATGAACCAACAATAGGGTTTTCTAAGAGGGTGTTTTAAGGAGTGCTAGTCTTTGTAGTCAAGTAATTTTGTTTAGGAAATAATGTGTACTAGATCTGTCTACCTTCATAATGTGTGGCAATCTTATGAAGTTACCAAAAGATCCCTAAATACAGTAAAAAAAAAAAAAAACTCTATTCACCTTTGTTTAACCAGCATCTACCCAACTTACATGATCACAGAAATGTTG
>SJYV01011042.1:19336-62348 GCA_006410875.1 Neotragus pygmaeus | reverse complement strand
AACATCAGGAAGTTCATGGTTCACATATTGCTGAAGCCTGGCCTGGAGAATTTTGAGCATTACTTTACTGGCGTGTGAGATGAGTGCAGTTGTGCGGTAGTTTTAGCACTCTTTGGCATTGTCTTTCTTTGGGATTTGGAGAAGGAAATGGCAATCCACTCCAGCACTCTTGCCTGGAAGAATCCTATGGATGGAGGAGCCTGATAGGCTACAGTCCATGGGGTCGCAAAGAGTCGGACACAACTAAGCAACTTCANGTAGTTTTAGCACTCTTTGGCATTGTCTTTCTTTGGGATTTGGAGAAGGAAATGGCAATCCACTCCAGCACTCTTGCCTGGAAGAATCCTATGGATGGAGGAGCCTGATAGGCTACAGTCCATGGGGTCGCAAAGAGTCGGACACAACTAAGCAACTTCACTTTTCTTTGGGATTGGAATGAAAACCGACCTTTTCCAGTCCTGTGGCCACTGCTGAGTTTTCCAAATTTGCTGGCATATTGAGTGTAACACTTTCACAGCATCATCTTTCAGGATATGAAACAGCCCAACTGGAATTCCATCACTTTCACTAACTTTGATAATAGTGATGCTTTCTAAGGCCCCCTTGACTTCACCTTCCAGGATGTCTGGCTTTAGGTGAGTGATCACACCATCATGATTATCTGGGTCATATAGATCTTTTTTGTACAGTTCTTCTGTGTATTCTTGCCACCTCTTCTTAATATCTTCTGCTTCTGTTNAGTCCTGTGGCCACTGCTGAGTTTTTCAAATTTGCTGACATATTGAGTGCAGCACTTTCACAGCATCATCATTGAGAATTTGAAATAAATCACCTGGAATTCCATCACCTCCACTAGCTTGTTTGTAACGATGCTTCCTAAGGCCCACCTGACTTCACATTCCAGAATGTCCGGCTCTAGGTGAGTGGGAGTGATCACACCTTCATGATTATCTGGCTCATGAAGATCTTTTTTGTACAGTTCTTCTGTGTATTTTTGCCACCTCTTAATATCTTCTGTTTCTGTTAAGTCCCTACAATTTCTATCCTTTACTGAGCCCATCTTTGCATGAAATGTTCCCTTGGTATCTCTAATTTTCTTGAAGAGATCTCTAGTCTTTCCCATTCTGTTGTTTTCCTCTATTTCTTTGCACTGATCACTGAGGAAGGCTTTCTTATCTCTCCTTGCTATTCTTTGGAACTCTGCATCCAAGATGGTATATCTTTCCTTTTCTCCTTTGCTTTTCACTTCTGTTCTTTTTAGATACCTCATTTAAGTACAATCATGCAATACGTGTCTCTCTGTGTGTGATTATTTCACATACTCTAATTCTATTTTAAGGTGAATGTTCTGGTCTCCTCCGCTCACTTCTAGGTCCTTCTCTCCAGGACAGAAGGGGAGGCATGCTTTCATTTGGGTTGTGAACCTGCTCGTGTTTATTGAGATCTGTACAGTATTGTTACTGGACTTTCTGGTGAATCAGATGCAATCTGCCAGAAAACAGCCGTTTACCCGCAACCAAAGCAAAAACCTAAACAATTTTATTTTCATTTACTGCAAAAGGATAATTTGGAAATAATTTTATTCCAGGGCAGGGAGTGTCCTCCAAGCTTAAGAGACTTTAGAGGTGCTCAGGATGACACTTTGCATTGTGGAGTGAACATATTTAAGAGCTATTAAGGCTCAGACCTTGTTCAGATGTTAAAGACCTTTGTTCCTTCTGTCCAGGGGATCAGGCCTCCTCCGTCTTTCCTGACCTCATCTTTCTGCACGTGACCCAGGCCACCAGAATGGTGGCTGGTTAGGGGACAGGCTTATGTTGCAGGGTCTTTCACTCCCTCACGTTGTCAATTTGTTTCTGTAAAATGAATGAAAGGTAGATACTTGGTCTCTTGAAAGCTTGATGGAAAGAATGGGAGGAAGAGGGAATAGAGTAAGTGAGAGGATAGTAAGTGAGCAATCTCCTCAGTGTTCATGGGCGGAAGTCAACAGACACTGTCTTAAATTGAAATATTTATGAGTAAAAGTTTCTGTATTGTTTAGAGTTGTGGAAAGAAAGAAAGTATTAGCCCTTCAGTCATGTCTGACTCTTTGTGACCCGATGGACCCCTCTGTCCATGAGATTCTCCAGACAAGAATACTGCAGTGGGTTGCCATGCCCTTCTCCAAGGGATCTTCCCAACCCAGGCATTGAACCTGGGTCTCCTGCATTGCAGGCGGATTCTTTACCATCTGAGCCAACACGGAAGAACAGTGGAAGCAACCACCAAGAAAAACCAGAACCGTAAACACTCCGAAATGGTTGTTCCCAGAGGAAAAACCTGGGAATATGTTTGGGAAGGGGTGGAGTAGACTAGAAAATCTTTGCTTCTTGCTGTAATACATAGTATCTTACCGAAAATTTTTTTCCATCTGAATGTATTATTTTGATGATAATTTTTTTAAAAGTCAAACTAAAACCCTTTCAAGTAATCTGACATTATTTTACCTGGATGCATCACATGTATTTTGTTAATGATTGAACACAGTCTCTATTTAACAAAAATGGAACAAGAAAGGCGGCACTCTTTTATTTCAGAGAACCCATGATCATCATTTCTACCAATATAGGCAGGAAAAGTCATCGGCTGTCATTTATGCAGAATTTTAAAATTCAGTTGCAATGGATAAAGAGAGGAAGATACAGCTCAAGAGAGTATTTGGATGTTGCTGGGCACGAGGTTTCTAACTGCTGATATAACTGGAGCAGATGTTTTTTGTGGCCTTTGAAGGGGTGTTGAAGTCCTTGTACATCAGTCCGGGGCTCTCCTTGAGCATCCAGGTTGATTGGGCCCTGTGGTCCTTTATGACCCCTCTCCGAGGCTCAGCAGAGGTAGGTGTGACCTTCCCATGCAGTGGAGCTCGCTACTTTTTTCTCAAGAGGTGTTTTGGCAATACGATCTCTTTCCTGAATCTCTGGACCACCTTTCTGGGCCCCTGGCTCATGGCCAGGCAGGCGCTGCTCCTTGCCTAGTACAGCATCCAGCCTTTTTATCCCAGCTGCTCTGCTCCAAAGCTGCCGAAGAAATGTCTGGCGCTGGGAATTCTGAGTTCTTGTGGCATGAGAGAGGTGACTTGGCTTCAGATAGCCAGCATGTTGCTGAAAATAGCCACGCTCAGCCTTGTTTCCCTAAGTGCAGTAGTGTTGGCTGGTGAAAGGGAGGAAGGAGAAGCTAGAATTATTTCAGAACTCTTTCAATTCTAAGTTTCTAGAAGCCTCCCAGTTGACAGAAGCTATCTTCCAAGGATATTTAGCATATTCAGGTGGGGGATGTTTCATGTATCCAGCAGGTAACCAACAATACCTGGAGAAAAGCAAATCTCAACCCATGACTTGTTGCATGCAATGTGAAGTGCACATCTTTTATTATATTTTGTGTCTTATTTAAACTAAGTAATTTTTTCTTCTTTATTATTTTCCAAATCAGATCAGAATATGCCAGCTCTGCATTTATCACCAACTCTTAATTTTTTCTCGCTATTCCAAAGTACTTATTTTCTTGAATAACTTCTCTTTTTCAACTTTCTTTTCTGGGACAACAGATAGGGGACTTACGTGCCAATCGAGTTTTTATTCTATTAATGGATTAATTCGGAGAGTGTGGAAATAGTCCTCTTTCATGAAACTGTGAATCTAAGAATCATCCAGTGCCAGACTATGCTTGTGTTATGGGTGGGTGGGACACATTCGGGTTTCTAAGTATTTTTAAAAAGAATAGAATCATAGATTTCCTTGATCGCTCTAAGGTCAGATTCAGTACTCTTCCCTTCAATGTTAGGATGCAAGTTTTCTCTCCATTTTCAAAGTCAGCCTCTCCCCTTGACCTCCACCTGTGCGCTTTCCCTCTCACCTCCTCAACTTCAACCTTTTTATCGGAGTTTTTCTTGGACATTTAAACATGAAATAGACTCTCTACTACCAAAAAAAGTTTTCCTTAATTTTAGGGCCTCTGGAGTCACTGATGTGTCCATCATCTATTAACTCTCTTGCCAGCAGGCATTTTTTGAAACACTGAAGATTTTCAAAGCACCGTATGTGCCTTAGGATGAGGAAGAGGCATTCTTCCTACCAAAGAGGTTTGCAGTGGTAGAAGAGGCTCTCCCTAGATTGTGGCCTGACTTCCGCCACTTCCTAGCTGTGGCAAGTGTCTTTAACTCTCTGCACTTCACCCTCCTTCACCTGAAAAATAGGCAGTATTGCTTAAAGTCACCATAATTCTGTGACTTATGAATAAGTAATGATATGATAGTATGTGGTAACTGGCTGTAAGGGAACAATACAATTACAATGGAAATTCAGTGGAAGGTAAAACCACTTTCTGCTGTCTCATCAAGTGGAAAAGGTAACAATTTTAATGGAACCCCCCGAAAAATTCCAGCAGGAGAGAAATCTGAGCGAAGCTGTGGAGACCAGAAGTGTGCAGATGTGTGTAACACATGGCACACAATCTTGAATAACTGCCAAACTGTTTCCCCCTCAGCAGCTTCCTAATCAATAGAGTTGTTAGATCGAGCACCCAGAGTGAGGTGGAGCAAGATGGCGTAGGAGTGGAGAGCGGTGATGGAGAATGTCAACTTTTAGGAGGTGGTGGAGAAAGAGGATTTGATAAAGAAGCCAGAGAAAGTCTAGAGAAAGAAAATCACCAAGTTTCCAAAGGAGAAAGTAATCCATATGGTGAAATGCCTCAGAAGTTGAAGAGTGTGGGAAAAGATCCACAGCGACTTTACGAACCAAGAGTTCACTGGTGAATTTTCAGCCTGAGAGGAAAGTCACTCAGCATTGAACTTAAAATTGAGATATTGAGAAAAGAAAACTATGAGAGATCACTGTTTTATAATTAAATGGGCCGCTGCCATTTGAGAGGATAATGAGCAAAACTTTCTTTTCCTCTCTCTCTCTCTCACATTGTCTCTTTCTCTTTTTTATTTTTTATTTTTTTATTTTTTCAATACTGTATTGGTTTTGCCATACATTGACATGAATCTGCCATGGGTGTACATGAGTTCCCAATCCTGAACCCCCCTCCCACCTCCCACCCCATATCATCTCTCTGGATCATCCTCACGTTTTTCTCTTTTAAGAACAGAAATTGTTCGCTTCTATTTGTGCCAATTCCATCTTGTTTCTTTGCCAACAGTGTTTCATTGCTAAACGACTCTGCTGTAAACAAATTAACAAAATTTGCTAACCTATCAACTATTACAGAACTCTTCAAAACCAGCAAGCAGTAAANCACGTTTTTCTCTTTTAAGAACAGAAATTGTTCGCTTCTATTTGTGCCAATTCCATCTTGTTTCTTTGCCAACAGTGTTTCATTGCTAAACGACTCTGCTGTAAACAAATTAACAAAATTTGCTAACCTATCAACTATTACAGAACTCTTCAAAACCAGCAAGCAGTAAACAAAAGCTGGAGGAATTTGGGTATATGCTGGGATTATTAATTTACTTAATAACTTTTAAGCATAACTAAATTCTAACTAACACTTTTACCAGTAAAATGGTAATTTGTAAGCAGTTGACTTTGCCTACTGCGGGAACATTCATCTTTTAAGTTCAAAACCAAGGATATTCACCACTTGTATAGCTATTATATTATATACTTTATCATATTATATTCCTTATCTCCAATGTAACAATCTAGTACATAATGAGAAAGTGAAAAAGAGCCAAAGGAAAGAACAGGTAATCTTAAAAGTTGCCCTTTTGCTTGCTCAAAAGCTTTAACTAATAACCATAGTCATTAATAACTTATTAAGTGCTAGGGATTTGATTAGAATTTTATCGTCTCCATATTTTCCATTTACCCCCAATATGCAGGTAGGGAAATTGAAAGCGTGATGGTCACTAAATCATCCAGAAGCCCGTAGGAGTGAGCGGGTGAGGTAGCACCTCCGTGAGAGTGTTTTAAGTCTTGACTCTTCAGTTCTCAATCAGCCCAGGGACAGTACATTCAGCCCCTGGGTGGAGGTAGATGGAAGGCGTTTGATATCTGTCAAAGGACAAATATTTATTAGTCAGAGGTATTTGGCTTTAAGTAACAGAAACTCACTCACATTAGCTTAAACAAGCAGAAGGAAACAGGCTGGAAGAACAATGCTGTATTTCAAGGAAGACCTGAGCAACCCGTCTTCAGGAACAACAGAAATCAAGGAAGCTCTAAGACTTAAAAATTAAAGTTATCAGCTGCCTATTATGCAAACACTGAGTGCTTTTTTCCTGGTTCTCTCAGCTTTGTTGACATATGGCTCAAATCTTTGCAAGAAATCCCATGTACTGGCAGTGATAGGCTTCCAGTGGGTCAGAGGCCTGCGTGTGGTGCTGTTACCCATTACCAGGGCCCAGGGTCACATAGTACACACATAGCCGTAATGTTCAATTCTCTATGTCAGGGAGAGTTCTCAGAAAATGGTAAGACTGGGGAAAACGGTGTCATAAACAGGACAATATTTAGAATAAGACTATCCTGGAAAATCATTATGTATATAAATGCTAAATCATGATCTCTTCTGCACTGAATATTGGCATTAAGGAAAGGTGAGGACCCACAGGGAAAGAGGACTTCTGACCGACTCTTCTACTGTTTTCACAGATGCTATGAGAATGTATGCTGCTGCTGCTGCTGCTGCTAAGTCACTTCAGTCGTGTCCGACTCTGTGCGACCCCACAGACGGTGTAACAGGACAGTTTTGTTGGCCTAAGAGTTTTGATAGGTAGAGTGCCTGACGAACTATGAATGGAGGTTCGTGACATTGTACAGGAAGCTGTAACCAAAACCAGCCCCAAGAAGAAAAAAATGCAAGAAGGCAAAATGGCTGTCCAAGGAGGCCTTACAAATAGCTGAGAAAAGAAGAGAAGCAAGAGGCAACAGAGAAAAGGAAAGATATACCCATGTGAATGCAGAGTTTCAAAGAATAGCAAGGAGAGATAAGAAAGCCTNATAAAGAAAGCTGAGTGCTGAAGAATTGATGCTTTTGAACTGTGGTGTTGGAGAAGACTCCTGAGAGTCCCTTGGGCAGCAAAGAGATCCAACCAGTCCATCCTGAAGGAAATCAGTCCTGAATATTCATTGGAAGGACTGATGCTGAAGCTGAAACTCTAATACTTTGACCATCTGATGCAAAGAGCTGACTCATTTGAAAAGACCTTGATGCTGGGAAAGATTGAAGGTGAGGGGAGAAGGGGATGACAGAGGATGAGATGGTTGGATGGCATCACTGATTCAATGGAGATGAGTTTGAGTAAGCTCTGAGAGTTGGTGATGGGCAGGAAAGCCTGGAGCACTGCAATCCATGGGGTCTCAAAGAGTCAGACATGACTGAGCAACTGCACTGAACTGAACTGAACTGGGAGTCCCTGAGTGAAACGCTTCCAAACTTCAATGAGTTGTTTCTCTGGTTCTTCTCTGCCAACCATCCTGGTTCTTAATACAGGAACATCTTAATTTGCAGACTAGAATGCAAGGACAGCCTCCAAATCATCTTTCTGGAGGGGAGCTTGAAGGATAATAATCTTTCACTTTATTGAGTGTCGCCTTTCTAGGTTCATTGTTACCCTCTTTTTTTTATGAAGGAGCAGAACATGTAACATGTGAGTATCTCTCTTGTCTGAGAATCAACCCAACCAATTATCATAGACTAGAAGGGGTCTGGATACAGAAGCATAGGTCTCCGTGCCAGCAAAGACACAGAGATGGTAACGCAAAATGAGCTGGACAAAGCAGAATAATATTCTTTTCTTTCAAATCAAAGGGTCACCAGTACTTGCTCCCAGGCTCTTGAGTACTCTGAAGGTTGATATTTAATTCTATAACTTGTTGGCAAAAAGGCAGCTCAATTATTACCTCAGACAGAAAAGGGACTCTTCTCCTTAGATAGATCCAGAACCTAGCTGGGCCTGCAACCTTGCAGCGGCTCTCTTTTCTCCTTTAAAGTCTTCTTTCTATACTCACTGTGAAAAAAATCTAAAATTCACTTTCACTTTAAAACAAAATATATGTTATACCATATAACATGATTTTCTTGAAAGTTGTATTGTTAGACTTACGATTATAAATATTCATGTCCTTGCCATTGTTTGCTTTGGCAAAAAAAGCAAATGCAATTGATCCCTTAAAATCCCATGATTTGAGACTCAGCTAACTATGTATGAAGTTTCAGGTGAGGACATTAAAATTCAATTTGTGTATAAACCCTAGAACACTTTGTGGAGATATAAGCTATATCAAAATTAATAGTGATACCACATGCAATATGAATGTTGACTTGAACAGTAAAAAATATCTTTTAAAAAGATTATTTATCATGAAATAATTAAAACATCTTCTTAACTTTTTTATATTATGTATATGTAGAATACCAGACTTTTCTTTAATACAGTTGATGAGGTTCTCACAGCAAGTATACTGGAGTGGTTTGCCATTCCCTCCCCCAGTTGCATCAATGCTGCAATGGACATAAACTTGGGCAAACTTCAGGAGGTGGTAGGGATAGGGAGGCCTCGCATGATGCAGTCCTTGGGGTCTCAAAGAGTCGGACATGATTGGGTGACTGAATAACAAGAGAATACCAGTCCCCCTTATAAATGAATACATACGATTGCCACTGCCATGTATGATAAAACCTTGCATTTGTCCATCAGATTTGGTAGTACAAAGACAAATGTCTGTGTTTTAGGTAATATACTTCATGGAAATAAAGTAGCAATAAATTCTAGAGTCAATGTAAACCTTGAACTATTTTTCTAAATTAATTTCCATTTAGAAAAATATTTCCAATAATAGTTTAGGGTAATTCAAGGATATTTGAAAAAGTGGCTAGAGAGATATATCATTATGAGTAATGTATAAATATCTGTCACTTTTTATGTTAGAATGCTATGATAAAAGAACAAACTAAGAATAGGGCTGNTAGAAAAATATTTCCAATAATAGTTTAGGGTAATTCAAGGATATTTGAAAAAGTGGCTAGAGAGATATATCATTATGAGTAATGTATAAATATCTGTCACTTTTTATGTTAGAATGCTATGATAAAAGAACAAACTAAGAATAGGGCTGATTTGCATGTGAAATCAAACTTGTGAGAAATCAGATCAGGGTTTCCAATAGTCCAATAATACAGCTCAAAAAATATTTCAGGCAAATCTCCATTCTTCATATGTCTACCTTTTCAGATTCACCACAGTTCTTCATCCAGACTTCCTGATTACACCTACTGTCCTTGGCTTAATCATTTGCATTGATAAGAAAAATATTTTATTAAGAATTTTATTAATCATGCAATACACTTAAATACTTAACATTGCAGATGTTTCTTCTTGTCTATTCTGACTTAGACTATGAAGGTAGAAATCATTTAAAAGTTATTTTTGTTTTCATAATTTAATGTGACTTTGGAGACCACCAAACTCCCTCACATAAATAAATTATAGCTAGGAAGACTTTGAGGTCCAAATGCCTACACTCCTCTAGTTGCTAGACTATATATTCATTGAAAGCCCAGAACATGGCTCATATACCTTAGCCTTATATGTGTTTATAAAATATATGCAAATTCAGTGGTGAAGAAGGAAGAAAAAAAGAGAGGGAAGGCAGGAGGGATCAGGAGAAGGAAGAAAGAGAAGAATTGAGATGATATAGTTCACAAAAGATAATGCCAAAGGATATCTGATAAATTATAGAGAGTGAGATCAGGATGGGTTAAGGTTACCATTTTTCCCCTCAGTCCATATTAGATATTTTACCAAGCCTTAATTAGTTCCTTGTATTACATATGTATGTTTAATCATATGCGTATGTACAGATATATTATTTATGAAAAAGTAGATGAAGGGCCTTGAAATATTTGGTAAAAATAGAAAAGAATAAGGATATATTTTATTAAAATTTAATACTCTGACTAATCTTTATAAACTATATATAAGGATGTAGCCAATTATAAAAATAAGAGTACAAAGCAATGTATTTTAAATTATGTAACATCTTGGGTTTAATATATATACTTAAGGAAATGACTTATTTTTATCCACTGTGTAACTTGTCCAGTTATTCACCAACTGACCCTCTTAAGTTCTTGTTGATGTCAACTAAATTACTTTCTTGAATTTTTATTTTGTATGTTGTGGAAAAAATTAACACCAAAACTTATGGTTATTAAAAGCCTATATTCAGATATATTTCATACTTAGACTATGGCTTGAAACCTGAGTGTCTGAGTTCAAATATTGACTCCCAACTCACCAACATGTGACTTAGGGCAAGTTATTGAACTACTCTGGCCTTAGTTTCTTCATCTGTAGATGAGGAGTGACAATTTTACCTATCCTCTGTGAATGTTGTAAAGATCAAATAAATTAGACAATTACAGCGCTAATATTAGCTAGCATATGACCTGCTATCAGTAGCTGTTAAAAATTACTATTACTGTGATATAATTATACTGCATAGTTGCTTGAATGAAGTAATTTAGAATGATCAAAATTATGTTTATTTAACATGAATTCAAATTGAAATAAGACACTTGCTTAGATGCCTTAAGTAAATGTGAGTATCTTAAGGTTGATCATATCAACTTTTTTTCTTAGTCTGATAAGAATACCCAGCAATAATGTCTCAGTTAGTGGAGGTGATGGAATTCCAGTTGAGCTATTTCAAATCCTGAAAGATGATGTTGTGAAAGTGCTGCACTCAATATGCCAGCAAATTTGGAAAACTCAGCAGTGGCCACAGGACTGGAAAAGGTCAGTTTTCATTCCAATCCCAAAGAAAGGCAGTGCCAAAGAGTGCTCAAACTACCGCACAATTGCACTTATCTCACGTGCTAGTAAAGTAATGCTCAAAATTCTCCAAGCCAGGCTTCAGCAATACATGAACTGTGAACTCCCTGATGTTCAAGCTGGTTTTAGAAAAGGCAGAGGAACCAGAGATCAAATTGCCAACATCCGCTGGATCATGGAAAAAGCAAGAGAGTTCCAGAAAAACATCTATTTCTGCTTTATTGACTNCCTGAAAGATGATGCTGTGAAAGTGCTGCACTCAATAGGCCAGCAAATTTGGAAAACTCAGGAGTGGCCATAGGACTGGAAAAGGTCAGTTTTCATTCCAGTTCCAAACAACAGCAATGCCAAAGAATGTCCAAACTACCGCACAATTGCATCATTTCACATGCTAGCAAGGTAATGCTCAAAGTAGGTTCGCTCTGAGGTAGGTTTCAACAGTATGTGAACTGAGAACTTCCAGATATACAACTGGATTTAGAAAAAGCAGAAGAATCATCCATTGGATCAGAGAAAAAGCAAAAGAATTCCAGAAAAAAAAAAACCTACTTCTGCTTCATTGACTATTCTAAAGTCTTTGACTGTGTGGATCACAACAAACTGTGGAAAATTCTTAAAGAGATGGGAATACCAGATTACTCTACCTATCTCCTGAAACACCTGTATGCAGTTTAAGAAGCAACAGTTAGAACTGGACATGGAACAATGGACTGGTTCAAAATTGGAAAAGGAGTACGTCAAAGCTGTTTATTGTCACCTTGCTTATTTAACTTATATGCAGAGTACATCATGCAAACTCCTGGGCCAGATGAAGCACAAGCTGGAATCAAGACTGCCAGAAGTATCAGTAACCTCAGATATGCACATGATACCACCCTAACGGCAGGAAGCGAAGAGGAACTAAAGAACCTGTTAATGAAGGTGAAAGAAGAGAGTGAAAAGCTGGCTTTTTAAAAACTCAGCCTTTGGAAAACTAAGATCATGTCATCATGGCAAACAGAGAAAAAATAGACACAGTGACAGGCTTTCTTTTCTTGGGCTCCAAAATCGCTGCACATGGTGACTGCAGACATGAAATTAAGAGATGCTTGCTTCTTGGAAGAAAACCCATGACAAACCTAGACAGGGTTTTAAAAGGCAGAGACATCACTTTGCTGACAAAGGTCAGTCCAGTCGAAGCTATAGTTTTTCCAGTTGTCATGGATGGATGTGGTGAGAGTTGAACCATAAAGAAGGCTGAGGGCTGAAGAACTGATTCCTTTGAATGTGGAGCTGGAGGAGACTCTTGAGAGTCCCTGGGGCTGCAAGGAGATCAAATAAGTCAATCCCAAAGGAAATCAACCCTGAATATTCATTGGAAGGACTGATGCTGAAGCTGAAACTCCAATACTTTGGCCCNAGGGCTGAAGAACTGATTCCTTTGAATGTGGAGCTGGAGGAGACTCTTGAGAGTCCCTGGGGCTGCAAGGAGATCAAATAAGTCAATCCCAAAGGAAATCAACCCTGAATATTCATTGGAAGGACTGATGCTGAAGCTGAAACTCCAATACTTTGGCCCCTTGATGTGAAGAGCTGACTCATTGGAAGAGACTCTGATGCTGGGAAAGATTGAGGGCAGGAAGAGAATGAGGCACCAGAGAATGAGACTCAATGGACATGAGTTTGAGCAAACTTCAGAGACAGTGAAGAACAGGGAAGCCTGGGGTGCTGCAGTCCATGGGGTCTCAGAGTTAGACATGACTGAGTGACTGAACAACAAGGAGAGTGTTAGCCCCCATTTTCCCAGAAGAAACTATGATTGCTGCAGGAAAGGGCAATGTCAATTAGGCAACCAGAAAAGGCCATGAGAGAACGGGCTGAGGGAACAGGCAGTACATTTTTGAGGAACTGAAAGAAAGCTGGTGTGCCTGTGACGCAAATAGCAAAGGGACCATCAAATGATCATATCATGTATTTTCACAGCCCTTCTCTTTTATATGGACCCTTATCACGGTCACTATTTTAACTTTTCTTTATGTGATTATTGAGTTAATCATAGCTCCTCGTCTCGTAATCGTAAGGTAATGAACATATGTTTTAAAATGAGTAGCAGATTCAAGGAATAAAAGGAAATCTGGGAAAAAATGAGGAACAGGAAACAGGAGAGGCTGAGCTTCCTGTTTGCTTTTGCTTACCATTGTATTCCCAGGACTCACACTCAGCGCCCAGTGCCCAGCAGAGAAGCCCGAAGACACAGGTGGGCTCCGAACCCACAGGGTCGGGTGGGCTCAGCTTCCATTCTCATTCTCGGGCCTTTAATTCAGAAATTTTACCATATATGGGGGAATGTCTTCATTCCTGCCCCCACCTTTGTTCACTTAGCAGCAAGCTCTGAAGGGAGCGGGTGCGTGTCGCAGTTACTGTTGTGGGTGTTTGTGCATATTAGTGTGTGTGCATGTGTGTGCGTGTGCGTGCGTGTGTGTGTGTCTGTGTGTGTGTGATAGTGGCCAGGGTGAATAGGAAGACTCCAGCCCAACACTCGATACATGAAACAATTTAAAAGATAAATTTAAGACATAAGATTTACCCATTGTGATTCTGTTCCTTTACGTCTTTCAGGGGAGCTCAAGAAACCCAGAAAGACAATTCTAAAGAACATATTTCCTGCATTCCCTCTGGTAACTCC
The DNA here is from genome assembly GCA_006410875.1 of Neotragus pygmaeus. Lineage (NCBI taxonomy): Eukaryota > Metazoa > Chordata > Mammalia > Artiodactyla > Bovidae > Neotragus > Neotragus pygmaeus. Next base: position 48,870 of record SJYV01011042.1, on the reverse strand, counting down.
TGTTTATTTACTGGTTAACATTTCCTATCTGATTGTTCTGACACCCAAGGAAATTCTCTCTTCAGGTTTGTACATAAATTGCCAAGATAATAAATAATAATAAAGATAGCATATGTAAGTATCCCTTTACCAGTTGGAACTGTTGTTTGCTTTTCACTATTTTATAGAGAATCTATTGCAATCTTTGAAAATGACAGAGGGGACAAAGTATGGTTTGGTTAAGAAAAGAGTTTCACATTTAATCATGATGTGTTTTTTGCTAATATGGAAAAGTTTACATAATGCTGGCATACGATGCAGATTCAATGTCAGCATTCCTTTCATGAGCTCATCTCACCAGAGTGATGCTGGGTGATCAGAGCTTATATCTACTAAAACTCTGACAATGTGAATTTTCTAAATATTCTTCTAGGTGACGTAAAGAATGATAAACTTGAAATGTAGGACAGTAGCAATTAAAAGAATAGATGCTAATGTATATAGTTAATATGATAAATATTAATATGTAATATAGTGTCATTATTTATCATAAATAACTCTAAAATATATGGTGGCAAAGGGCTCTGAACATATTGGAAATCTGACTAAAAAATAACTATTTGAGACCCCTAATTGTAGAATAAAAAATGAAATAAGAAAATCTTAAGGAAATAAAACATTTATTTAAAAATGAGCAACAGATTCAAGGAATAAAAGGAAATTTGAGGAACAGAAAATATGAGACTAGCAATTTCCTCAAACCAGCGTTAGCCTTTGAGTAACCACCTTCTGTGATAAGCTATCAGCCAGTACCTTTGGGACTAATCTCTTTTGAGTAATCATTTCTGCTTTGGTAAATCCTTGGCCACTGGGAATAAACCTGGGGAGGTTTAATATAAAAGTCCTAACACACCCTGCCTGAGGTCTTGAGCTCATGCCATGCAGGAAGTTGCCATGTGCCTGATATGAGCGTTGGTTCACAGTGGTCTAGCTGTCTCTGGGAGCTGTATGCTAGAAAGAAGCAAGATTCTGAGAATTCGTAAGAACAACCTGACTGCTGAAGTGGATAAAAGCAACTCGTGTGTTAGTTGCTCGGTCATGTCCTACTCTTTGCAACACCACGGACCGTAGCCTGCCAGGCTCCTCTGTCCATGGAATTCTTCAGGCAAGAATGCTGGAGTGGGTTGCCATTCCTTTCTCCAGGGGATCTTCCCGACTCGGGGATGAAATCCAGGTCTCTTGCATTGCAGGTGAATTCTTTACCATCTGAGCCACCAGGGAAACCCTTTGATTATGTAGAAAATAAATTAACAAAGCTAGCTATAGATGTGGTGAGGGCTGTTGGTCAGCTGGCTAGCTGTAATGGTTCGCTGAAGCTGACATCTGTTACGGCCAGTCATAAAGACTGTGAAAAATAATGAATATCTCTTCTCAGCTGTCATAATAGTTGCAACATTTTGTGGGTGGTATAGTAATTTTGGTATGTATGGAGGACTCATGAAGTATTTTGACTGTATTTGATATGATTTTTTAGACATATTCTCAGATCTTGTTTAAATTCTGAAATAATATTTTTATTGCAAATACCTATTTTTATTTTATTATGAACTTAAATTAAGAAAAAGAACTATACACGAAAACTGTATATACAGGGACAACCATCATAACATTATCTAAGAGAGCAAAAAATTAAAGATCACCAAAATATTCAATAAATTTGAAATCAGTTCAGTTCAATTCAGTCACTCAGTCGTGTCTGACTCTTTGCTACCCCAGGGACTATACAGTCCATGGAATTCTCCAGGAAAGAATACTGGAGTGGGAGCCTTTCCCTTCTCCAGGGCATCTTCCCAACCCAGGGATCGAACCCAGGTCTCCCACACTGCAGGCAGNCCAGGGACTATACAGTCCATGGAATTCTCCAGGAAAGAATACTGGAGTGGGAGCCTTTCCCTTCTCCAGGGCATCTTCCCAACCCAGGGATCGAACCCAGGTCTCCCACACTGCAGGCAGATTTTGTACCAGCTGACCCACCAGGGAAGCCATCTAGCCATCCCCTAATTGTATCAGTTATTGAGTAGCCACTAGGATTTGAGTATCTAGCTAGATATTCTGGGTCTAGAAAGGAATAAGACTTGGCTTCCGCAATCAGGCAGAGTTTAGTCTACCTGGACAGTCAGGTGCGCCAAAACCACAGTAAGATCCCTGCCACGTGGGGGCCTCCAGAGTACACAGGGAGGGTACACAGGGAAAGACAATCTTCTTTTTTTTAACCGCTGATCCTCAGTATTTTCAGACCTAAAATGGGAATAAATAATACTTACCTCCTAAGAATGTGGGATATATTAAATGAGCTAAGGCATGGAAACACTACAAAGCCACAGTGATAGTTATTACTTATATTATTATTTGATATTTATTTGCATCAAAATAGAAGGCAGGGGACTTCCTTGGTGGTCCAAGGGCTAAGCCTCTGTGCTCCCGGTGCAGGGGGCTTGGGTTAGGGAATTAGATCCCGTGTGCTGCAACTAAGACCCAGCACAGCCAAATAAATAAATAAATATTACATTTTAAAAAATGGAAGGCAAGGGTAACCACAGCTTAAGTAGTTGAAATTTGTCTCTAATACCCACATGCATGCTCTTTTTTCCTCTCTCAGTTCTTGGATAATTGATAACAGGCTGTGAAATGATAGGTTATCTTTCTCAAGGGTATTTTACCCATTAAAAGGAGTTTTCTTAATGATTTAAGCCCCAAATGAGTGACTCTCTAATTAAAGGGTTTCATAAATTGTAACTTGCTATGTTAATATTATACGTTGGGGCTATAGATTTGTGTCTATCTCTTAAAAGACATCACAAAAGTGACTGGATTTTCTCCCTAGGACTTTTCTTTATGTGAATTGCTTACATTAACTTCCTAATATTTTATGGTTTTTTTAAAATCTAGCTCTTTTGTTTATATAAAACTTGTTTTTATGTATATTTGAAAGAAGTCTTCTAAATGTACCTTCTTTTTTTCTGAAATGAATAGCCATTACCAATCTGTTTTGTTTTGATAGTTTTTAATTTTAAAATATATATGGGTCTATTTCTGAATGATTTATTCTGTTCTATTAATCTATTCTGTATTAGTATGCAGTTTCTTAAAAATAGCAATGTTTTAGTTACCCTGTTGGGTGGAATATTGTCTCCCAAAATTCATGTCCTTACTTGAACCTCAGAATGTGAATCTATTTGGAAATCATGCTTTTACAGATGTAGTTAGTAAGAAGAGGTCATAGTGTGTGTAGGATGGGCCCGTAATTCAACAAGAAGATGTCTTTGAAAGCCGATGAGCAGAGCCGTGCAGAGGGAAGATGTGTGATGGGACACTGAGAATGCCGTGGGCCTCTGAGGCAATGTTTGGGGTAATGTATCTGCAAGGAGATCTAGCTAGTCCATCCTAAAGGAAATCAGTCCTAAATATTCATTGGAAGGACTGATGATGAGCTGAAACTCCAATACTTTGGCCACCTGATGCGAAGAACTACTCATTTGAAAAGACCCTGATGCTGGGAAAGATTGAGGGCAGGAAGAGAAGGGGGCGACAGAGGATGAGATGGTTGAATGGCATCACCAACATGATGGGCATGAGTTTGAGCAAACTGCTGGAGTTGGTGATGGACAGGGAAGCCTGGCATGCTGCAGTCCATGGGGTCACAAAGAGTCAGACACGACCGAGCAACTGATCTGAACTGACCTGCAAGTTGGGGAAAATGCCAAGAGTGGCCAGAAACTTGACCTTTCAGAGAAGGCAAGTGGACTTCCCACAGAACTGTGGGAGAGTAAATTTCTGTTTTTTTCATGTCACCCAGTTTCTGGTACTCTATGGGAGCCCTGGGGAATGTACACAGTTTTGAATGCTCTTAAAGAAAAGTTCTGTGTGGTTATCTAGTAGTGTATGTCAATTTTCCTCATCTTATAAAGAATGAGTATTAATTATTACTGCTTTTTCATATGCCATGGCAAATTCTATTTGAATTTTTATTTTCATTACTTGGTTGTACTGGTTACTTCCGAAGAACTCACATTTTCCAGTACTGAGTCTTTCTTTTCAAGATGATTATCTTGCTGTTTATTAGGTTATCTTTATGTCTTCAAAGAAGTTTTATAATTTTCTTCACAAAGATCTTGCAAAATTTTGTTCATTCCTATATATTCCATATTTTCTTTCTTTTTTTGACAGCAATTATGTTTGGGATACTTTAATCCCTCCTTATTTTTTTTCCAGCTGGTGACTGTTGGTATTTAGGAAAGCCATTTTTATTGTGGATGATCTTGTATTTGGCTACTTAACTGAACTCTCACTATTCCAGTAATTTTTTAGAAGACTGTTTCTCATTTGCTAGGAAGATAATTGTCATCCTCAGAAAAAGAATTTTGTTTCTTCCACTTTAGTTTTTAGATATCACTTATATGTTTTGCCTTGTGGTGATGACGAACACCTCCAGAACAAGGTTGAAAACTGTAATGATATTTGCATCCTTGCTCTGATCTTAACTTCAGTGGAAATAATTTTTATGTTTTACAATTAAAAATAACTAATGCAAGTTTATACATACATGCAAGCACACAGGTATTTATAGGAAAATTCTTATTCTAGCATATTTTTCTTTTCTTTCCTTACAGTGATAAGCTTTTGTTTAGTTGAGTAAAAATAAATATGAATTCCCTGCCCCCCCCAAAAAAAAAATTAAAAGAGAGACATGAGGCTTTCATGAACACTGAAGAATAGATGTATATTTCTACATTGTACCACCTTTCTATCTCAAGCATTCCCATCATCACTGCGGACTCATCAAAAGAGATGATGGTTCCAGTGACTTCCCTTGTGGTTGTCTGTTCACTCTGGAGGGTAAGGCAGCTCTACATATGGTCCACACTTTTCTAAAACAGTTTCTAATGTGGTTCACCTGAGATTCCCTTTGTCAATGTTCTGGGGAATTCTCTTTACCTCCATCTGTTTCTTTTGTCCCATGTATTTCTCTTTTTCAGCTGATTCTTCGTTTTGGAAACGCATGTTATTTTGTAACTTCATGTAAAAGGTAATGGAAGAAAATTTTCATGAGATATTGCAAGTATGTAAGTGTCTCTTTTATTTTCTTCCTTGAGTGATAGCTTGAAAGTTATAGAATTCTTTGGAAATAATTTTCCTTCAGAATTTTGAAGGTATTTCTCCGTTGGATTCTAAATTCCAATATTGCTGTTGACATTTCAAAATCATTCTAATTTTTAAAATTTCTTGTTTAATTGTTCTGGTTAGACATTCTAGTATATTCTAATTCCTAATCCTATATATATGTGGCCAAAGCCCTGTTTTTTTCCCTGCAACCTGAAAAAATGTAGGTACATTTTTGGTCTTCAGTATTTAAAAAAAATTTAATGGTAATGGATTTTTATGTGTCTTTATTTTCACTTATTGTGTTAGACCTTCAGGAGCCTTTTCAAAATGGAAAATATTTTGGTTTGGGGAAATTTTCTTGGATCATTTCATTGTTAAATGCCTCCTCTCTATTTCTNGTAGGCGCCATCTTAGTTTCCTACCGCAAAGCTAGCCCATTCTTTTTTAAGGTTTCCCATTTAGGGCCCCACATTTGCCGACTAAGGTCCGTCTAGTAAGATCTATAGTTTTTTCAGTAGTCACGTATGGATGAGAGTTGGACTGTGAAGAAGGCTGAGCACTGAAGAATTGATGCTTTTGAACTGTGGCTTTGGAGAAGACTCTTGAGAGACCCTTGGACTGCAAGGAGATCCAACCAGTCCATTCTGAAGGAGATCAGCCCTGGGATTTCTTTGGAAGGAATGATGCTAAAGCTGAAACTCCAGTACTTTGGCCACCTCATGCGAAGAGTTGACTCATTGGGAAAAGACTCTAATGCTGGGAGGGATAGAGGGCAGGAGGAGAAGGGGATGACCAAGAATGAGATGGCTGGATGGCATCACGAACTCGATGGGCGTTGAGTCTGAGTGAACTCTGGGAGATGGTGATGAACAGGGAGGTCTGGCATGATGCGATTCATGGGTTCGCAAAGAGTCAGACATGACTGAGTGATTGAACTGAACTGAACTGAAGGAGCCTGGCAGGCTACAGTCCATGAGGTCATAAAGAATCAGACATGACTGAGTTGCTTTCATTTTCACTTTTTCTGTCTTCATGGAGTTTACAAACTACAAGAAAATTTAGACATTAATCAAGTAATCTCAAAATAAGCATATTCTTATAAATTGAGATCGAAGTTATGAAAGATAAAAAAAAAATGTAGTACTATCAGAGCATATATAAGGAGATCCCACAGTGTGAGGGGCCAGGGAAGATTCAAGAAAGAACAAGAATGAAGTGAATAAAGTCCTTGAATATTTAAAAATAGTAATTTTACTTAGAGTCAGGTTTTGAAGGCTATAACCCAGATATTTTTCTGCATGAATTTTTCTGCCTGATGTGGTCTTTGAACTTGAGGGAGAAATTATAAATGCCTTGTATATAGGATAGTCAAGTAAAGCAATGCAATAAAATGAAAGCTATTTAACATCTTCTAAGACACTGAGTTAAGATGAATTATCAAAACATAGTGTATAAAAAGTTATATAAGCTATGTCATATAAAAAAGGAAAAATTCTAAGTTCTGAACAGAAAACATTATTAGTATTTAAATTACAATGCTGAGCTTAAAAAGAAAAGACAGAGTAAAATGTTTCTGTAACATAAATCTACATGGGCAAACAGAAGAGGACACCTGAGGTACGTAGAAAATCTAGTCCAAAACTACAAATCCTTCTCTTATTAAGGCAGAGAATGGGGCTGCTTTTCATCCACGTTTTTGGCTTGCTGTCTACAGTGATCATATGCATTGACAGACTGTGCCACTTTCTGTTCCTTGCCTACAGACTTAGGGCCAGAGACTAATTCCAACTCGTAGTGTGTGCTAACAGAGAAGCTGGCGTCAGCCTAGAACAGTGCTGCGTGGAGGAACAGGAAACCCTTCTAGAATGGTAGGCACACAAGTGACTGAGTAAAGTAAGCCACAATCATGCAGACTTGCAACCAAAGGACACTGCATTGCTGTATGGCATCAGAAACAAAGTCAGGAAAGTCAGTGATCGACTCATTGATTAAGACCTGAGCACATCTGATTATTCTAGTTTAATTCTACTGTGGTCTGAGAACAGACATTGTATGACTTCTATTCTTCTAAATTTAAGATGTGTTTTATGACCCAGAATGTGGTCTATCTTGGTGAATGTTCCTTGTGAGCTTGAGATGATTACTTTATACATGTTTTTGTTTCTGTTATATCTAACAGGTAGATATTTTGTTTTTGGAAACAGAGGGAATTGACTAGATCCTTGAAGTTAATCTAGAACATATCTACTTAATCACATCTAGTGTCAAAATTTTAAAAAACAACCTGTCATCATGGTAAAGAGTGGCTATTTATCCATATAACTTATGTTTAAAAAATTTTTAACTGGAGAATAATTGCTTTGCAAGCCATATTAATCTTACATATTAAACTTTTCCCATTTTACATCATGATGGAGTATCTTGGTCTCACTAAATTAAGAGGCAATTGTGTAGAAGAAATAGATGTCAAGAAAAACTGACTTTTGTAAAATATTGCTTGGCTAATAAGTTCACATTCTAAATTAAATATGATTTTCATGAACACTTTTGGGATAAAAGAAAATACAGAGAGGAAGAGAAGCATGAAAAATGTATGGTTAAAAGTACTGATAACAAAATAAGCATGAACATATTAATACTTCTTTTCTATATTAATGGAAAATTCTACCATTGGATATAATCCTAATAATTATGATGATGATGCAATTTTAACTTCATTGGAAGTTAATGGGAGTGTTTTCCAAGAGAGTTCTGGTCATTTAAACAAATTTCTTTTGAGAGGAAATAGATTAACATTATGTTTTAACTACTCCATTGTGTAAAGAGGAAGATTATGTGTTTCTGGAAAGCTAAATTTTAAAATAGGAAAGAAGAAACTTCAAAGAATTCATTATAAATATCCTTATCTGTTCTGATATTTTATAATGATCATAAAAGTCATATCTAATTCAAGTTAAATAATATTAAGATCACAGTTCAGTTATGACTCTTTTATTGGAATAAAAATTCATCATTTTGAAAACGAATTGCAATACTATCCTGAGTGGAAAATCTAATAAAACTAGAAAGAGATACATTTGTTCAAGAAGCAAAACGTATTTTAATCTGTCATATTGATATATTATTTTATCATTTTTGAGGCATTCTCATAGGAATCACATTGTTTTGAGACAAAAGTTCCACATGATAGGAGGTGTTTATTCAGTGGCGGTTCATGGAACATCTACTCTTAGCCTGGTAACTTGGTCAGCAAAGAATCCACCTGCAACGCAGGAGACCAGAATTCAATACCTGGGCTAGGAAGATCCCCTGGAGAAGGAAATGGCAACCCACTCCAGTATTCTTGCCTGGGATATCACAAGGACAGAGGAGTCTGGAGAGCTATAGTCCATGGGTCGCAAGAGTAGGACACGATTTAGTAACTAAGTCATGAATTTACTTAAGCAGAAAGGAGATTTTTCATATAAGGATCTTGATCTCACACTTCTCAGGGGAAAGATTGTTGAGTCTCAGGAACAATCAGAAGCGAGAATCTAAATGCTGCTAAGACCCGGACTTTCCCTTTCTTTCTGCCTTTAATCTCTATCTTCCTCTTAATCCTGACTTCATTTGTCTTTCTGAGACATGATGAAAACCATGCCTGCCAAGTTACTTTTATAATTTAAAGTTTCAACCACTGGAATAAAATTGATAAGCTATTTTTTTCTAGTAGGAAACCTAAAACTTCCACTGTTGGAATCCTCTGGCTCACTTTAGTAAATTAACCACTCCTGATTCATGCAAAGGATCTGTAGGGTCAGATTGGATTTAGGTTTACCCTTGAAGCCGTTTCCAGGGGCAGAGAGTCACTCCCTCTGCGGCAGCTTTCACGGGGCCCAATCAAGTCCAAGGCCCGATTCTTCACGAGCTCCATCCCCTGGCAGGGCAAGCTCACTGATCTCACCTCTCACCTTCCTTTTCACAGCCTCGTTTGTTGAAAGCAAAATCCATATACGACTTCATGTCCCTTAAGATCGGTATTCTATCTATTTGCAATTTGACTTACATTTTCATTGCTCCGAGAAACTACTTTTGCCAAGGTTATCATTGATTCAATGAATGCCTTTCAATCCTCATCTCACAAGAACACTCTTCAGTTCGTGTCACTGTTCACCAGCTCTTGTGTGGCAGAAATTTCCAGTTTGCTTTCAGGATATGTTTACGCTTCTTAGTAAAACAGAGCTCTGTTTTCAGCTGGACTTCTGGTTGCCGCAAATTTGATATGCATTTCCCAACCTCATTTAAAGGGAGGTGTGTTCATATGGCTAAATTCTGCCAATGGACAGAAGTGCTGGGTAAAGTGGAGAGAAGTGTCCTTACAGGGAGGACTCTCTCTTCTTCAACATGTCCTCCTTCCCCTGAGATGAATCTTGAGGAACCCAGTTGGATTATCAAGATTCCAGGTAAAATGTAGAAGGAACTGGGTGATAAAGAAGCCCCCATACGAGCACCAGCGGCCGAGCTCCACAGCCAGTCTACCCGAGAAAGAAGTATAACCTGCAGCGAAGTCTCATCCTAACCCGTACATACTCTTTCTTGAATTCCTTTCCCTTTCCTCTGTCTACTTTCTATTATATCTGCTTTTTACTGCTCTTATTATTCTCGAACTTCCAACTCAGTTCTTTCCCTTGATCCATCCATTAATTATAGCCTCCAAGATTCCATTCTCAGGTCTGTGTTCAGTCAAAATATTCTACATATGAAACTCATCAATATCCACAGTTTGAATGGCTATCTTGTCCTGTTAACTCAGAAACGTCTCTCTTCTGACGGCAGACTTGTGTGTGCACCTGGCCTCTAATTGGCTTTGGCAGCCTCTTGTTCAGCCCCTCTTCTCAGCTAGCAACCCTACCGCCTAGTTTGCTATATGAGAAAGAAGGCTGGATTTCCCTAAACTTTCCTTTTCTACTCTATGGCAAGTTCCACGTAGCCGATCTTCTTCCCATGTTCATACTCTTTTGCACCGCTGCCAAAGTGGTCTTTCTAAAAACAACATTCAACATGTCACTCACCTACATCAAAAATCCTTTACTGACTCTCCGTTGCCTAAAGCATTGGATCCATAGACCTTCATGTTATATAACAGGAACTTCCAGGGTGTGCCTCTTCCTCCAGACTTATTTTCAGCAGCTTCCACTTCAGATCCCCAAACCCCAAAGATACTGAACTACTCAAAGCTTTGCAGACAGCCACACTGCCTCTTACTTCTACCCTTTGTAGGTGTTTTGTGCTTTGATCTAGAGGGCATGCCTCTCATCTTCATTTCATAATAAATTCCCACATATCCTTCAAGACTCAGCTCATAACCTATAATAGAAAATAATCTGAAAAAATGCATAAATGAATTATTTTGCTATATACTTAAAACCAACACAATTGTACATCAAGTATACTTCAATTTTAAAAAAAGACAAAATTAAATAAAACCAAAAAAAGACAAATATTCTTTCCTGTGAAAAGATTTCCCTGACATCTCAGGTGTATGTCAGTTGATATTTTTAAAAGCTTCTAGTGAAGTAAAAGTCACTCAGTTGTGTCCAACTCTTTGTGACTCCATGGATAGTCCATGGAATTCTCCAGGCCAGGATACTGGAGTGGGTAGCCTTTTCCTTCTGCAGGGGATCTTCCCAACCCAGGGATCGAACAGAGGCGTCCTGCATTGTAGGCAGATTCTTAAAGCTTCTAATAACTTCCTAAACATGCACGAGGCTGAATTATTATCTGTTTTGATGCTATTCATTATTTAAACATCTGCATCTCTTACTTGATTCAGAATTTTTTTATACCTGGAGTTTTGTCTTCTCCCTGGCTCACTATAGGTATTTAATAAAGTGTTGAAATTATTCAGGAAAACCAATGTTCTGTTTGTAACTCCATGAACCTAGAGCCTCATTATGACTTCAGCAATAACTGTAGATAGAATTGGGGTTCCTGCTCAGTACACAATGATCCTCTGAGTGGCCTTGATAATTTTCCCTTCCCTTTCACTCTATACCCTTTATCCTTGGCAGTGGCTGTTAATCCAAGGGCAGATATGCTTCCCAGGGGGCGCAGTGGTGAAGAATCTGCCTGTTGATGCAGGAGATGCAAGAGACGAGGGTTCAACCCCTAGGTCAGTAAGTTTTCCTGAAGTAGGAAATGGCAACTGCTCCAGTATTCTTGCCTGGAAAATTCCATGGACAGAGGAGCCTGACAGGCTATAGTCCATGGGGTTGCAGAAGAGTCAAATACAACTGAGGGAGTGAACTCAGGGACCCACAGAAATGCTAACTGTGCCTGGGCCAAGAGGATATTTCTTCCCCAGACATTTGACAATGAATGGAGATCTGCAGAAACTGAAGCCTCTCAGAACCGAGTCACCTGATATGAGTGTCCTAGAGAGAATGTTTGGAGAAGGCAATGGCACCCCACTCCAGTACTCTTGCCTGGAAAATCCCATGGACGGAGGAGCCNTCCCCAGACATTTGACAATGAATGGAGATCTGCAGAAACTGAAGCCTCTCAGAACCGAGTCACCTGATATGAGTGTCCTAGAGAGAATGTTTGGAGAAGGCAATGGCACCCCACTCCAGTACTCTTGCCTGGAAAATCCCATGGACGGAGGAGCCTGGTGGGCTGCAGTCCATGGGGTTGAGAAGAGTCAGACACGACTGAACGACTTCACTTTCACTTTTCATTTTCATGCATTGGAGAAGGAAATGGCACTCCACTCCAGTACTCTTGCCTGGAAAATCCCAGGGACGGGGGAGCCTGGTGGGCTGCCGTCCCTGGGGTCGCACAGAGTCAGACACAACTGAAGCGACTTGGCAGCAGCAGCAGCAAAGAATGTCCATGAGCAACCAGCCCCAGCGATGTCTCTGGATCTGCTCTGATTTCTGTCCTCTGCAAGGGCTGTACTGCCCTTTCTTTGATTTGTGAGCAACCCTGTAACACACTCTCCTCATTCATTTGGATTAGCCAGAATCAGTTTCTTTAGCCTGAAAACTAAAGAATCTTAATCAAAGTGCCAATTATAAAAGCAGTACAGGATGGCTACCATGATTGGCAGGTCCTTTGTTCCGTGGGTTAGTCATTAGATTCTTATAAACCCACATGGGTAAGCTCTTGGAGCACACTAATCTCATAGCCCTCTAATAGATTAGATTTAAGAGAAACAAAAATGGTCAAATACACAATACACGATCTTTTCCACAGACATAATTTAAATCATTTTTTTCCTTTTCAGGTGTCCTATTCTCAAGTTTTTCATAAAAAATATTTTTTTCCCCTTCAAGAGGTTGACTTTTCACTTCAAATTCAAAATGCTTCATCAAGTTGGTAAAGAATTTTGGCTTAAGTTGTTCCTAGAAATTAGGTCTCCTTTCCCTCAATGCCAATTAAAAATGACATAGTTGATGGAATGGAGTATCTGACGTTTCCATAGCAGCTGGCACTAAGCAGCTTTGCTTACTAATTAGTCTCATGGTACAGTCTGAAATCCCCTTTACCCAAAGACCAGAGGTTAGAAGATATGGCCTTTTTTGTAAACATAACCTTATATGACAGGAAACCAAAAAAGCAAAATTTATTTGGATGAAACAGAAAGGGGAAATGTGCCCAGCCAAAGTGTTCGATTCAAGCTGAGAGTTGGCAGAATACTGGGAAGAAAATAACCTCTCCTGATTTGTTATCATACACATACTCAGTGGAATACTTAATAATCAGGCTTGTTTTGTAATGCAGTTTGGCAATTGGCATCTCCAGTACCCAAGGTCTTTAAATTTTGTTACAAGACATGATTTAACACTGCTTTAGNCTCCTGATTTGTTATCATACACATACTCAGTGGAATACTTAATAATCAGGCTTGTTTTGTAATGCAGTTTGGCAATTGGCATCTCCAGTACCCAAGGTCTTTAAATTTTGTTACAAGACATGATTTAACACTGCTTTAGAGGACATGTCGGTCTGCTGATTCAGCTCCACCGCTTCCTGTCAACAAGAACACTAATATTATAAAAAACTCTTCTCACGTACTCAGTGGTTATTTAACAAAGCAATCTAGCTCTCAGGAAATAGAGAATAATCCATCAGGCCAAAGAGTTTACTGGGAATTCAGAGCTGCCTCACAATATCCAGGTACTCAAGTTTATCCTGAGTCCTATTTACGTATCTTTTGGACCCAATTCTAAGTGGTATAAAAGTATGGTTTTATTGCTCTCCTTTGGTGGCCAGCGAATCAGATGTAATAGAAAGAAGCCAGAGAAAACTAATACAAAATAACTTCAGTTATAGAAGGGGCAAGAAAATTGCAGAAAAAGCAATCATAAAACTATAAAACATGTACTTGTCTAGAGTCATTTCAAAGAAAGGCAAATGAGCTTATTCAGTTTAGTAGCCCTTGAGGCAACTCTGTGTTGTTATTATTTTTGGTCTTTTCTACCCCTTTTTATATTTGGAAATTATAAGGAAAAATATTTTCTAACAGTAATAATGTTAGAATGGCAGCTATAAATTTAACTCCTGGACACAAGTATGTATTGTGCACTGAAAAAAAAAAAGTAACACCCTCAAAGGGAGGGCTATGGAGAGGTCAGTTGCTATGGTGGGTGCTGGTCTGGGGATGTACTATGAGTCAGGTGAGAGCACCAGGGTACCGCAGGGCACACTGCAAATGCTGGCTGCTCTCTGGATGCCCTCACCCCTCCTGGTGTAGGAAGTGCCCTCTGTCCTTGAAAATTAGGCAAAGGCAGGACTCCAACTGTCCAAGTCCCCCAGGACCACTGTCCATCTCAGACTTTGTGATCCCACAGACACTTTCTAAAAAAGAAGGCAAATAATTAAATTATGAAGACAAAACAATGAAAACTGGAGAAGTGAGTGGTGGTAGAAAGGATCTCAAGCCACCAAGAAAAGTTTCCATCCAGTGTGGAGGCTTCTAGTCAAAAAGATAGGGACATATTTATCCAACTTTCTATTAGAGTTTACCCTAAGCCTCAGATGAGGCTTGGGGAGGGGAGGAGACTGAAAAATGAGGAGCGATGAGTCCCTCCCAAAATCACAAGAGACACGACCCAGGCTAAGCAGGATTGCAGCAGACCTGCAGTGAAGGACTTAGAGAGGGAAGGGCAAAGAGAGCTGGGAGCAGTAAGTAGAATGGTAAGACCAGGACATGAACCACTCTAGGAGTTTGGGGAAGGGCGGCCATGGCCTGGAAATGGAAGAAATTATTGTACAAAAGAGACTGTACATTTTTGTACAGGTTTATATGGAAGGCGACAGTCCTTGTTAATCAGAATTAATTAATCTGCAGCCAACCTGGGAATTCAGTAGAATTATTTTGGTCATATATCTATATTATATCAATATCCAGTAGCAAATTTTGATTCAATTTGAAAAGCACATATGATTTGAACTAATGGAGACACAAAAGCAATTAACAGATGGTCTTCACTTTCCACATACTTTCAACCTAGTGACTGGAATAGCTGCTGCTGCTGCTAAGTCACTTCAGTTGTGTCCGACTCTGTGCAACCCCATAGATGGCAGCCCACCAGGCACCCTGTCCCTGGGATTCCCCAGGCAAGAACACTGGAGTGGGTTGCCAATTCCTTCTCCAATGCGTGAAAGTGAAAAGTGAAAGTAAAGTTACTCAGTCGTGTCTGACCCTCAGAGACCCCCATGAACTGCAGCCCTCCAGGCTCCTCCATCCATGGGATTTTCCAGGCAAGAGTACTGGAGTGAGGTGCCATTGCCTTCCCCGACTGGAACAGCAGCATGCACAAATTATTCAGATGCCAGTCTGTCCAAAGGAGGTATAACAGGACATTTATTGAGCTCCTACTTTGTGCCAGGCTGTGTACTAAGCATTTAAACATATTGCTTAATCTAAATTTTCTAGCAATCTTAAGCAGTAGTTGCAGGTCTGTCCCTCATACAGATGGGGAAGTTCAGTCTTCATGTGTTTGTTTACGCTTGGTGTCACTGGCTGTCTGTTGCTGTGAGGCCTTCTCTAGTTGCAGTGAGCGGGGGCTGCTCCTTGCTGCAGTGTATGGGCGTCTCACTGTGGGAGCTTCTCTTGCTGAGGAGCAGAGGCTCCAGGCTCGTGAACTTCAGCAGTTGCTGCAAGCAGGCTCAGTGGTTGTGGCTTGTGGGCTCCAGAGCATGGCCTCCGTGGTTGTGGTTCACAGGCTTTAGTTGCTCTGCAGCATGTGGAATCCTCCTAGATCAGGAGTCAAACCCGTGTCTTCTACATTAGCAGGCAGATTCCTATCCATTGTACCACCATAGAAGTCTCAGAAGCTCAGACTTAAAAGTTTAGTAATTTGCCTAAGGCTACAAAGTTCTGGAAACTGAGGAAAATAGATACAAATTCCTGACTCATACTCATTTTCTCAAAGGCTTTCCTGCTCTAATCAGTTAATTCATTATAGTCTAAGTGTGTTTGATGCCTAGCAAGACTGAGACATGTATTTATGAAGCCCTTATCTGCTAAAAGAGAGTAAAGGCTTTTGTTTTGAAAGATGGAGCAATGATATTAAGAGGGAAGGACCTCCATGGAAGACCGGCTCCTCTGTGCTGTCCTGAAGGGTGACTATGGAGGATGAGGTTAACCTTCAAAATCGTTTCACATTTTAGTTTTTAAACCCCCACACCCTGCTAGCAGAAAACGACTAGAACTCATCAATGAATTTGGTAAAGTTGTAGGTTACAAAATTAATGCATAGAAATCTGTTGCATTTCTATACACGAACAGTGAAAGATCAGATAGAGAAATTCAAGAAACAATTCCATATACCACTGCACCAAAAAGAATAAAATCCCCAGGGACAGATCTGCTTAAGGAGACCAAAGACCTGCACTTCGAAAACTATAAGACCCCGACGAAAGAAATTGAAGAAGACACAAACAAACGGAAAGCTACGTAGTGTTCATGGATTGGAAAAATCAACATTATCAAAATGACTATCCAAGGCAACCTACAGATTCAATGAAGAACTAGAATGAAAAACATCAAAACTTGTATGGAGACACAGAAGATCCCAAACAGCCAAAGCAATCTTGAGAAGGAGAAATGGAACTGGAAGAATCAGGCTCCCTGACCCAGACTATACAACAAAGCTACAATAATCAAAATAGTGTGGTATTGGCACAAAAATAGAAATAGAGACCAATGAAACAAAATAGAAAGCCCAGAAATAACCCCATGCACCTATGGTCAATTAATCTCTGACAAACTAGGAAAGGCTACATAATGTTGGAAAGACAGTCTCTTCAGCAAATGGTGCTGGGAAAACAGGACAGATATACATGGGGGAAAAATGAAATTAGATCATTCTTTAACATCATACACACAAATAAGCTAAGAATGGATTAAAGACCTATATGGGAGACTGGACACTGTAAAACTCCTAGAGGAAAACATAGGCAGAACACTCTCTGACATAAATTCAGCAATATCCTTTCTGACCCATCTCCCAGAATAATGGAAATAAAAATGAACAAATGAGACCTACTTAAACTCAAAAGCTTTTGCACAACAAAGGAAATAATAAACAAAATGAAAAAACAACCCACCAGTTGGGAAAGAATATTTGCAAATGTGACTGATAAGGGATTAGAGATAGTCACTCAGTCATGTCTGACTCTGCGACCCCATGGACTATACAGTCCATGAAATTCTCAGGCCAGAATACTGGAATGGGTAGCCTTTCCCTTCTCCAGAGGATCTTCCCAGCCCAGGTTCAAACCCAGGTCTACTGCATTGCAGACTGATTCCTTACCAGCTGAGCCACAAGGGAAGCCCAAGAATACCAGAGTGGGTAGCCTGTCCCTTCTCCAGAGGATCTTCCCAACCCAGGTATCAAAGCTGGGTCTCCCACACTGCAGGCAATCTTTACCAACTGAGCTATCAGGGAAGTCCTAAAAAGGGATTAGTCTCCAAAACAGACAAACAGCTCTTGAGGCTTGACATCAACAAAGCAAACGAGACAATCAAAAAATGGGCGGAAGACCTAAATAGCCATTTCTCCAAAGAAGACGTGCAGATGCCTAAGAGGCACGTGAAACTATATTCAACATCAGTAATTATTAGAGAAATGCAAATAAAAACTACAATGAGATATCACCTCACATCAGTCAGAATGGCTGTCATCAAAAACTCCACAAACAATAAATGCTGGAAAAAGTGTGGAGAGAAGGGAGCTGTCCTGCACTGTCTGTGGGAATGTGAATTGGTACGTGGTTCTTCACTATGAAGAACAATATAAAGGTTCCTTAGAAAACTAACAACAGAGATACTATATGACCCTGCAGTCTCGCTCTGGACATATCCCTAGAGAAAAGCAGGACCCAAAAGGGTGTTGGCACCATAATGTTCTCACTGTTTATAATAGCCAAGACATGGGAGCAACCTAATTATCCACTGACAGATGAATAGATAAAGAAGATACGGTACATAAATACAATGGGATATTATTCATCCATTAAAAAGAATGGAAAATGCCATTTGCAGCAAAACAGATGGACCTAGAGATTGTCATACTGAGTGAAATAAGTCAGACAGAGAAGGAGCAATATTGTATAACACCCATTACATGCAGAATCTAAAAGGAAATGATAAAAATGAACTTATTTACAAAACAGAAAGAGACTCACAGAGAATGAATTTATGGTTTCTGGGGGAGAGGAATGGAGGGAAGTAATGTCAGGGAGTTTAGGATGGACATGTACATACTGCTCTATTTCGAATGGACATTTCAAAATGACCAGGACTTGCTGTATAGCACAGGGAACTCTGCTCAATGTTATGTGGCAGCCTGGTGGGAGGGGAGTTTGGGGAAGAATGGATACATATATATGGCTGAGTTCCTTTGCTGTCCACCTGAAACAATCATAACATTGTCAATTGCCTATACTCCAATAAAAAATAAAAAGTTTAAAAAAAAGAACACAGGAGGAGAGGATAAAAAGTAAGTAGACTGGACTATCGTACAACTTTACCAAAAAAGTGAAAGAATGGTTTCTCAAAGGAGGTGATAATTGAGATAGACCTGGATCGAGGGCTAAGACATTTAAAGGTTAAAAAAAGAAACTTCACAGTGTTCAAGTCAAGGAAATAGTATAAAAGCACACACAAAGAACAGAGGTGGCTGAGTCTGGTTGGCAGACCGGCCCAGAGGAGGATAGGAAAGACACAGTAGTGTAGATGCATCTGACTGTTGGGTTCAGATTTTAGAGATGGAAGAGTTTGGATTCTCTGACATAGACCCTGGGGTGCTAATGAAGGTTTCAGTGTGGAGGTGACCTCAGTGTGAATTCCAGGAAGGGGAAAAGGAAGGTAGAATAGCACTCAGGAGCATTCACGACTGTGTGCCTGTCAGACTAGGAGCTCATAGTGCCTCTAAGAACCAGGGGGTGCCAGTGAGACTCTGGGGGCAGGAAGGAAAGGGAGCAAGAATTTGTAGGACAAATGAATGAAAGGCAAGGCAATAGAAGGGGGATTTGGACGTGGTAGGTGACATGGACTTTCAGTTTCGTTCAGTTCAGTCACTCAGTCATGTCCGACTCTTTGCAACCACATGAATCGCAGCATGCCAGGCCTTCCTGTCCGTCACCAACTTCTGGAGTTCACTCAGACTCACATCCATTGAGTCAGTGATGCCAGCCAGCCATCTCATCCTCTGTCGTCCCCTTCTCCTCCTGCCCCCAATCCCTCCCAGCATCAAAGTCTTTCCCAATGAGTCAACTCTTCGCATGAGGTGGCCAAAGTACTGGAGTTTCAGCTTTAGCGTTAGTCCTTCCAAAGAAACCCCAGGACATGGACTTTAGGCCACTCTTTCTAGACATAAATTATTGTTTACACTTGTAAAGCAATACCCTGGACTGAAGGCTGTATTAGCTTTCATTCAGGCTTACTAATTCTGCTCTGTTCTGTGGTATTGCAAATCAGGAACAGATGTGAGAAGGGGAGTCAGCGGGGCTGAGGTGGGTGCTAGGTAATCTGAAAGGCAGTTCCTGAACTAACCGAGTTGGAAAAAGCCACAAAACCTCAAAAGTGAGGTGGTCAAAAAAGCCTGGAAAAAGAACTCTTTTTCAGGATGGGTATGAGCAGGAGGCAGTGTCCCTGGTAGAAGGTCAGATCCAGTAGGTCTTAATCCAGGGGGCTCTAGAACAAGTTTTGCCTTGGAACAGATGAATGGATTCCAGGACCAGGGGGAACAGAAGAGATGAGCTGTCTGCTGGCTCCTTGCTCCTCGTTGTCCTGCGGGTCTCAGCCTTGATGTACCTCCTGCTGACCTCATCCCCTCCCTACCCTCCCGCCCCTTCTGAAATCTGTGAGCAGACCAGCAGTGTTTCCTTCCATTCAGTTTTCCCAAACTAACCAGCCCTGTGGTCCCTGACTGCCTTTACACTCCCCATAATCAGTGGCTGTGAGGCCCTGCAGATTCTGCCTCCTAAAGATCTTGGGCCTCTGTGCCCACTTGTCCAAAAGTGCCACTGTCATCACTGACACGCTCCCATCTCCTTCCTGACTCACTGCAACTGGCTCACGGCCAGCATCTGTGCCCTGGCCTCTCCTGCACTGAGCCAGTCTTGTAAACAGATCTGAGCATGTCTCCACTAATGTAAAAACATTAGCTGGCCTTTCAGTGGCCACGGGGTGAAGGCTGCACTGCTTGGCAGTCTGTAAAAGTCCTTGTCGCCTGGAGTCAACCATTCCCTCCAGCTTCCCACAAACCATCTGTGCCATCCCACGTACACACACATTCTGCTCTGCATCTCCATGCAGGATCTTACCTGCCTGGATTTTCTGTCCAATGCTGATCTGTTGCATAAGACTCAGCCTGAGCATGGCCTCCTCCAGAAAATTCCCCCAATGCTCCAAAAATCATAGCACTGCATTTTTGTGGGTTCCTTTGTCAATTTACAGATTTCTTAAAAAAAAAAAAGCATTGTTCTTAAAAAAAATGCCAATGATATTTTTCACAGAACCAGAACAAATAATTTTAAAGCTTGTATGGAATGCAAAAGACCATGAATAGCCAAAACAATCCTGAGAGAAAAACAACGGAGCTGGAGAAAACATGCGCCCTGACTTCAGACTATACTAAAGGGATATAGTAATCAAAACGGTATGGTAATGACACAAAACAGACACCTAGATCCAAGGAGCAGAGCAGAGCGCCCGGAAATACGCCCTCACACGGTTAATCTGTGACAAAGGAGGCAAGGCTACATGGTGGAGAAAAGACAACTCCCTCAGTAAGTGGTACTGGGTTGGACAGCTACGTATAAGAGAATTAAATTAAAACCTTGTCTAACACCAAGAACAAAAATAAAGTAAAAAGGGATTACAGACTTACTTGTAAGACAGAATCCTCCTGGAGAAAAAAATAGAATACTTTCTGACAAAAATCATGACAATATTTTCTTGGATCCATCTCCTACAGTAATGGAAATAAAAGCAAAAATAAACAATTGACCTAATTAAACTTAAAGCTTTTGCACAACAAAGGAAACCATGAACAAATCAAAAAGACAACCTAAGGGCTGGGAGAAAATATTTTCAAATGATGCTACTGACATGAGATTAGTCTCCAAAATATACAAATAGCTTACATTGCTTAATATAAAAAACCAAACAACACAATCAAAAAGTGGGCAGAAAATTCAAATAGACATTTCTTCAAAGAAGACATACAAATGGCCAAAAAGCACAGGAAGAGGTGCTCAGTGTTGCTAATTATCAGAGAAATGCAAATCAAAATTACACAGAGGTATCACCTCACACTGGTTCAAGTGGCCCTCATTAAAAAGCCTAGAAGTAACAAATACTGGAGAGGGTGTGGAGAAAAAGGAACCCTCCCGCATCGTTGGTAGGAATGTAAACTGATACAGCTGCTATGAAGAACGGTATGAAAGTTGCTTAAAAAATGATCCCCAAATCCTACTTCTTGGCATACATCTGGAGAAAACTATAATTCAAAAAGATACATGTACCCCAAAGTTCACTACAGTGTTGTTTACAATAGCTAAGACAAAGAAACTACTTAAATGTCCATCAACGAAGGAATAGATAAAGAAGATATGGTACATATATACAATGGAATATTACTCGGTCATAGAAATGAAATAATGTCATTTGCAGCAACACTGTTGAACCTAAAGATTATTGTACTAAGTGAAGTAAGTCAGACAGAGAAAGACAAATACTATATGATATCACTCATCATATGAAAAATGTTACATATCAACTTATTAATATTTACAAAACAGAAACAGACTCACAGTCATAGAAAACTAACTTACGGTTATCAAAGGGGAAGATGTGGGGAGGGAAAAGTTAAGAATTTGGGATTAACACATACACACTACTGTATATAAAATAGACAACCGACAAGAACCTCCCATATATTAGAGAACTATACTTAATGTTTTGTACTAAGCTATAAGAGAAAAGAACCTGAAAAAAAAAAAGATATACATGTACTTACAATGGAATCAGTTTGCTGTACACCTAAAACTAAGACAACATTGAAAATCAACTATATAAATCAATAAAATGCTGTTAGTTTTGACAAAAGAAACCCACTCCCACGTAGTATCAAAATAAATAATAGTCTTTGAGGTGTCTTTGCCTTAAAATAGTTCTCCATAACTGTGAAGTAAGTTCTGGAGAAAGAACTTAAGACAGATGGTCAGAAAAGCAACAAAAATAATGACCAGAATGACCAAAATGCCTTCATGAGGATTACTTTCCTTTACCTAGGGTTGTATTTCATGTCTTGCTAAGTTTCACTAAGTTCAAGTATTAGGATTATTGAACTGGTTTATTGGGGGAGTGTCTCCTTTGGAATGACTCGCTTGAGACCCATTTGGCAGATCAGATTAATTGCTTAAGTACCGAAGAGGAGCCGATGTCAAGGAGGAAGCCCAGTGCTCTTCCTCGATGAGAGCCTTTTCAGCTCTCTCCTCACCTTGAAAAAGAAGTTCAAGAAGACAGAGGTCTCATGTCTTCACGCAGCTTTTAGTCTGTCTTTGGGAGTTGGAGAAGACTCTTGAGAGTCCCTTGGACAGCAAGCAGATCCAACCAGTCCATTCTGAAGGAGATCAGCCCTGGGCTTTCTTTGGAAGGAATGACGCTAAAGCTGAAACTCCAGTACTTTGGCCACCTCATGCGAAGAGTTGACTCATTGGAAAAGACTCTGATGCTGGGAGGGATTGGGGGCAGCAGGAGAAGGGGACGACAGAGGATGAGATGGCTGGATGGCATCACGGACTCGATGAACGTGAGTCTGAGTGAACTCCGGAAGTTGGTGATGGACAGGGAGGCTTAGCGTGCTGCGATTCATGGGATTGCAGAGTCAGACACGATTGAGCGACTAAACTGAACTGAACTGAACTGGGTGTGATTTACTTGTCTTACCTATGCCTGGAGAAGACCACTGTGGAAATGGCCAGCCTCTCTCGCCAAGGCTTACACATTTAAGTAGAGAAGACTGAAACCGGTGCTTAAATGCCATCTTACCAGGAGACCATACTAAGAGTATGTAATAGATGTGAAACCCCCAAAACAGTCATTTCCCCAAATCTCAGCCACTCCTTTAGTTGAAAGTAGCCTTCTCTGAGTGCCTTTTCGTTCCTGATGGAATGAATGGGGTGTGGTTTGGTGCCTGGTGAACAGAGAGACACTAGTATCAGTAACATCTGGACTTTGCAATTAACCTTCCATTCTACCTGTGGCTATTTAAAATAATTTCCATTCCTTCCCTTTTTCTAGATATCATTCATCTTTTCCCCTCTTAATATTCCCATTAATTTTCATCACTGAAGTGGAATGTTCTGCACTTTCGCTTTTATCTCCATGCCTAGAACTCTTTGAAAGAGAGAGATAACATAATTAGTTGAATAAACGGTGCATGGCAGAGTAAACCATGTTTGATAATTCTATTCAAACGCCATATCAATGAGAGAAATAACCAGTTTTTTATGTACTGTAGAGTCCTGTGAGTTTCAAGTTAGATGTTAAAAGAGTTTGAGCAGGCAGGCAAATTGGATTCAGAGTCATTACCCACATTTATCTTGGTGTGCAGAGAACACCAGGGAGCAGTTTGGGTTCATTTACCTGTTCTCGGGTTGGTCCTCTGTAGACACCTGTGTTTGCAGATGACAAGAAATAGGCTGCACTCGGATAAGCAGTTCTTGGCTGAGGTGCGTTTCTGTGGTTGAACTGGCTTGGCTCCCGACTGTGGCTGCTGGGCCAACTGTGAGCGCAAAGAGCTGCAGTCTGGCCACTCGCCCTCCCAGCGAAAGCTGTGCTCGGGATGGATTCCGGGTCACTTTCCCCTCTTTGGTTACAAAGGTCAGGGCTGGGTGGTGATGTAATACTTGCTCTGCATGTGGGTTTATTTACTCAACAAATACGTGTTGGATGCCTATTATGTGCTGAAGATCTCACTGTAGTCCAGAGGAGCTCCCTGGGACGCCATCTTTGAATGTGTTTCTGTTTCACGGAGTGAGGAGGTGACATTCTATCAGACTCAGTTGTTTGGGCTTAAAAAATAATCTTCTTGGTTTTCCCTTGTGGCTCAGCTGGTAAAGAATCCACCTGCAAAGGAGGAGACCTGAGTTCGATCCTTGGGTTGGGAGGATCCCCTGGAGAAGGGAAAGACTACCCACGCCAGTATTCTGGCCTGGGGAATTCTGTGGGTTTCATAGTCCAGGGGGTCGCAAAGAGCTGGACATGACTGAGTCACTTTCACTGGGCACTGAAAATATCTGTGCCCCAAAGGAAATTTATGGGTCCCTGAGTTATATTTTGGCTTTTCCTTCTATTAAATTAACTAAACAAGGAGGACATTAGACTGGGGTGGTCTTAAGACCTTAGCAGTCTTTGTAAGCAAACCAAAACTTAGATCTACAAATGCCTCAAGGTTAGGAAATAAAAACCTGAGGACAATCCATTAATAAACAGTCAACTAGGCTTCCCCAAACAAGGCAGATGCTTATGCTCTAGCCATGCAAACAATTTCCCTGCTTTGCTTCAGCCGTTTCTTTGTAAGTCTTTCCCTTTAGCTGCTGTCGGTGGAGGATGCCTCAGTACTTCCAGAGTGGAGCTGCCCCAGGGGAATCGATTTTGCTTAAATAAACTCTTAAAACTTTTAATATGCCTCAGTTCATCTTTTAGCAGTTCTTGATTCGAATCTATGTACTTTGCAGGTGGAAGAATTTGTGCATTCATTCATTAAACAATATCTATTAAATTCTGCCATATGCCAGGCTCTGTGCCAAATACTGAATATATTAATATAGCGATGATCAAAAAAATAAATTTCCTGCTCTCACAGACCATCGCTGGGTGGGGAAGGCCAACATTACAAAACAGACAAACAAATCCATTATGGTTACAAATTGTGGTAAGATATAAAAGGTAAGGAACAGGATGCTTTGAGAGAGACAATACAAGGTACCTCTGTGAAACTGAAAAAAGTCTTTGAGAAGCTGAATATATAGGAACATCATGTACTGGTGTTTTGCACAACTTCAAAGATATGAAAAGTACCCATTGGAACTGGGCAACGTGACAAAATCATGTTAAAACCTGAAGGAAAGGAGCCAGCCTTGGGAGAATCCAGTGGGAAAAAATTCTTGTAGAGAGAGGAACATGATAGCCCTAAATGGGAACAAATTTGGAGTCCTGGAAATACGAAAGAAGGCCAGTGAGCTTGGTAGTGGACAGAGGATGTCAGTGGAAAAGTAGCAAAGGCCTGACCTTTCTGGGTCTTGTAGATCATGGTAAAGTTCTGATTTTATTTCAAATATAAGGGGAAATGATGGGAGAGCTTTTGTTGTTGCTTTAAAGGGTGATAAGGTCTTAGATTTTCAAAAGCCCTCTCAGTTGTAGTGGGGATGACAGTTAGACAGTTAGAGGTTGATGGACCTAACCTACACAAAAGATGATGAAGTATTGGACTTACATGGTGAATTAAAGAAATATTTTTGTTAGCAGAATTGGAAGAATTTACTTACAGATTGTATACTATGGGTAAGGGAGATTAAAGTGTCATGATATAACTTAGCTATTAACATTTGAAATTTAAATGTTAATAAACCAAAGTTTTGATAACTAGCATTCCAAATAATTTTACATTCAGTTCAGTTCAGTCGCTCAGTCGTGTCCAACTCTGCAACTCCATGGACTGCAGCGCGCCAGGCCTCTCTGTCCCCATCACCAACTCCTGGAGCTTGTTCAAACTCCTGTCCGAAATTTGGCACTTAGTGTTGGATGAAATGGCAAAATTACTTTCAAAGTTATACTGCGCGTGATACGGCCTGGTACTCAGTAAGGGCTCAGGGTTTAAATGATTAAAATGATTGGATAAAATAGGTAGTGTTTCTACTATTCTAATAATTTATAAAAATAAATTAACAAATGTTTAAAATGCCTTCCTCAATTCTCAAATAGTAACAGAATGATAAAAATTATAGTTGCAAAGACTTACATGAAATGCCTAGACAGGTCAGTCACTGTCGACTCTGGAGCATTGTTTTGTTATTGGACTAGAGGAACATTTCCCACTAGGCTGGGCTGCTGCTCGTCATCTCTGCCACGACATGGGGAAGACAGATAATTATTAATGAGATCTCTGAAGCCCCGGCTCCAGTTCCACAAGCTCTGCAGATTCCCAAAGACATGAAGGGTTTCCTTCTCATAATTTTATGAAGTTTGATAGGATTTCTGTCATTTCTTCACAGGACGTATTTGGAACAAACAGGAATCTTAGTCTTAAACTGGAGGCGATAACTTAAAGAGAAAATTAAAAATTTGTCTACCACCTCTAAGAAAATAGAATATCTATATCTATCTATCTAAGACGGAAGACACGGGACACTTGAGACCTAGTTTTGACTCCTAATCTTAGCTCCTCTGACTACAGTTTCCCTATCTGGAAAACTAGTGCCCATTCTAGTTCTGAAATTCTACGTACCCATTTTATGCCCATCTTTCAGTATCCAGCTTAAATTATCCATTTTATTTTATTTTATTTTTTTAGGCTAGATATAACAGATGTAGACATGCTTCTTAGATGGCTATGCTGAATAAGGAACATTTAGCCTGATGTACTAAATTTGTCAGAGAAATCCAATTAAAAAAAAAATTGTCAGAGCAAGATATGGCCATTAGACAGATTTACTGTAGGAAGTTAATGGACCATACACATATGTCAATTTGTTTTCAGAGCCATTGTGCTGATATTCATCTGTGCTGTCAGACCTGCCTTCAGAGGCTGGAGAACACCAAGCTCTCTGGAGCATGCAAACCAAAGTGTGCTGCATAGTTCCTTCAGGTAAGTTACCTCTTGAAGTTCACTGTTCTCAGGGCTTCAATCCAGAGCTGATATTGAACGGTCATTTTCTCCGCGGACTGCAGATATCTGCTTCATTTTCACACAAGCATCCCTTTTCTCCTTGCTGTTGCTCTCCCATATTGTAAAACTGCTCCTGTCTTAGGTCAGCTGACGCTCTCCACNACTCCATGGACTGCAGCGCGCCAGGCCTCTCTGTCCCCATCACCAACTCCTGGAGCTTGTTCAAACTCCTGTCCGAAATTTGGCACTTAGTGTTGGATGAAATGGCAAAATTACTTTCAAAGTTATACTGCGCGTGATACGGCCTGGTACTCAGTAAGGGCTCAGGGTTTAAATGATTAAAATGATTGGATAAAATAGGTAGTGTTTCTACTATTCTAATAATTTATAAAAATAAATTAACAAATGTTTAAAATGCCTTCCTCAATTCTCAAATAGTAACAGAATGATAAAAATTATAGTTGCAAAGACTTACATGAAATGCCTAGACAGGTCAGTCACTGTCGACTCTGGAGCATTGTTTTGTTATTGGACTAGAGGAACATTTCCCACTAGGCTGGGCTGCTGCTCGTCATCTCTGCCACGACATGGGGAAGACAGATAATTATTAATGAGATCTCTGAAGCCCCGGCTCCAGTTCCACAAGCTCTGCAGATTCCCAAAGACATGAAGGGTTTCCTTCTCATAATTTTATGAAGTTTGATAGGATTTCTGTCATTTCTTCACAGGACGTATTTGGAACAAACAGGAATCTTAGTCTTAAACTGGAGGCGATAACTTAAAGAGAAAATTAAAAATTTGTCTACCACCTCTAAGAAAATAGAATATCTATATCTATCTATCTAAGACGGAAGACACGGGACACTTGAGACCTAGTTTTGACTCCTAATCTTAGCTCCTCTGACTACAGTTTCCCTATCTGGAAAACTAGTGCCCATTCTAGTTCTGAAATTCTACGTACCCATTTTATGCCCATCTTTCAGTATCCAGCTTAAATTATCCATTTTATTTTATTTTATTTTTTTAGGCTAGATATAACAGATGTAGACATGCTTCTTAGATGGCTATGGAACATTTAGCCTGATGTACTAAATTTGTCAGAGAAATCCAATTAAAAAAAAAATTGTCAGAGCAAGATATGGCCATTAGACAGATTTACTGTAGGAAGTTAATGGACCATACACATATGTCAATTTGTTTTCAGAGCCATTGTGCTGATATTCATCTGTGCTGTCAGACCTGCCTTCAGAGGCTGGAGAACACCAAGCTCTCTGGAGCATGCAAACCAAAGTGTGCTGCATAGTTCCTTCAGGTAAGTTACCTCTTGAAGTTCACTGTTCTCAGGGCTTCAATCCAGAGCTGATATTGAACGGTCATTTTCTCCGCGGACTGCAGATATCTGCTTCATTTTCACACAAGCATCCCTTTTCTCCTTGCTGTTGCTCTCCCATATTGTAAAACTGCTCCTGTCTTAGGTCAGCTGACGCTCTCCACATGGTTCAGTACGGGCTGGCAGTGTGTCCAGCTGTTTTTGATTCACACATAATTTCTCCACGGTCTTGCCTCAAAATGGTCCCATCAGTGCAGGATAGCACAGGCTAC
Source organism: Neotragus pygmaeus (assembly GCA_006410875.1). Taxonomy (NCBI): domain Eukaryota; kingdom Metazoa; phylum Chordata; class Mammalia; order Artiodactyla; family Bovidae; genus Neotragus; species Neotragus pygmaeus. The sequence goes on along the minus strand of SJYV01011042.1, from coordinate 20,737 downwards.
TTCCTGAACATAAGGATGTATGTTTTCTTCTAGAAAACACCGATTTAAATTTCCACCTGCTCCTCCTAGATTTACAATATTTACTAAAGAGGTTCTGTATCTGTCCTGCCCACTCTTCACTATTCCGCTTGACTTATTTCAGTTGGCTTTAAGCAACAAAGGATGACTTTTATATAAATAAAAGAAGACAGAAATGATTCATTTCTAGGTGCCATGAGAAAATGTGAGGGCGCAATGTTCGTCTCTTACACTGAAGGTGCCTTAATTGTAATTTTTCCCATTTGATCATTCCATCCTGAAAATAGGCTTCAGGAAATATCAGCTTGGCAGATGTATTTATGTTTTTAAGACAATTAAGAGCGGTTTTAGGCTTCCAACAAAACTTGAGAGAGAGTTCCAGAGATTTTCCCATGCCCCATGCATGCAGAGTCTCCCCCATCATCGACATCCCTCGGCAGAACAGCACATTCTTCATCAAGGATGAACCTACATTAACACATCATAATCTCTCCAAGTCCACGGTTTACTTTAGGGTTCATGCTTGGCGTTATGCATTGCATGGCTTTACACAAATGTATAATGACATATGTTCTTCAGCAGAATATCCTAGAGAGTCACTTACCTAAGGATCCTCTGAGCTGGGCCCATTCATCTCTCCCCCAACCACCCCTGGCAAACACCAATCTTTGTATTGCCTTCATAATTCTGCTTTTTCCAGAATGTCATATAGTTGGAATCATTCAGTATGTTGTCCTTTTATATTGGCTTATGTCACCTAATAATATGCATTTCAGACAGCCCACGGGGTCGCAAAGGGCCTCCCTCGTAGCTCAGTTGGTGAAGAATCTGCCTGGCATGCAGGAGACCTGGGGTTCGATTCCTGTGTCGGGAAGATCCCCTGGAGGAGGAAATGGCAACCCACTCCAGTATTTCTGCCTGGAGAATCCCATGAACAGAGGAGCCTGGCGGGCTACAGTCCAGGGGTTCACAAGAGTCGGACACGACTTAGTGACTAAACCACCACCGTGGGTCGCAAAGAGTTGGACACGACTGAGCGGCTTTCACTTTCACTTTTCAAGTTTCCTCCATGTCTTTTCACGGCTTAGTGTTGACTAACACTCCTTCTGGATGCACCACTGTTTATCTGTTTACTACTGAAGGACATCTTGATTGCTTCCAAGTTTGGGCAGTTATGAATGAAGCTGCTACAAGCATCTGTGTATAGGTTTTTGTGTGGACATAAATTTCCAACTGCTTTGGCAAAATACAGAGCAGGGAGGTGATTGCTGGTTAGTTTTGTAAGAAACCACTAAACAGTCTTCCAGAGTGGCCATACCATCTTGCATCCCCACTAACAATGAATTTTGCTCCAATCCCACCCTCCCCCAACCCCAGGGAATT